>JAVQIZ010191468.1:0-27128 GCA_036023535.2 Galaxias brevipinnis | reverse complement strand
AATGGTGCAAACAGCAAGATTTTTATGTAATCATATCAAGTAAAAAATCCAGGGTGTAAAACACGATATAATATAACTTAATATATACAATCTTTTGACTAATGCTTACTATCTTGCGTTATTTCGTTCAGGTATTATATTAATGTCAATGGGAATATTCTCACTTGTAATACTAACGTTTAAAACTTGTACGATTTCATTTCCGGACATTTACTTTAAATTTTTTATTCTTTCTTTTTATAACTTTCTTTTCAGGTGTTGGGATCTCTTATACGACATTCATAACCGTTTGGGGATTTATGATATGACCAATATCTCCCCGGGTCTTTCATATGCATTTGTTGAAAAAGCGTGTCTTTGACCACTTCTGAGCCTCTTCTTCTGAGCCCCAATAATTACATTTAATAAAATGCTGCTTTCTAACTTTGAAATGGTTTCTTACCAAAGATTAACCAGTTGTGTAAATTGGTGCAAATTATACAATTTTAAAACATACAAATAAGAACAAATAGTGTGTTTTATTGAATAAATACATTGTTTTGTCCTTGATTAAATATTTAATTCATAATATTTTTACATTTCTACTCAGATCCTTCTATTTTCCCTTATATCAATCAATTGACATCTCTCCTTGGATCCCCAACAAGAGCTATCAAATGATTCTTCATTTATTAAGTAAAATATATTAAATTCTATAGACATTTAAAATGTCATAAAATGCAGTGTAAAATTAAGTAACAGATAGACTACGTGGAAAGAAATGTGAGACGTATCTATAGGCCTGATACAGATGGGCTATGCAATTTTGAATATCTTTGGAAAAATCGAGTTGCCATCAAAATTGAAGACGTTTAAAGCACTACGTGGAGCCTAGCCCTAACTCAGGATAAATAATCAGACTAGCTTCGTGGTTTCATTGAATGTTTTGTATCCAAGGGCGAGAGGAGGGGGTTGGGGAAAGTTGTTTCGTGCATTCCTGCAGTGTGTTTGACCTATGACCTCGTTGTTGTGTTCGCTCCGCCTTGCATTCCAAAGGGTTTCCTGCGGTAGCTAGTGAGGTAGAACACCAGAGGCGCTCGCTCGTCAGTGCGCCCTTAAATGTTTACAAGCTAGGTAGCTAACCTAGCTAGCTAGCTTGAAATCCTTCTACATTCACGTTTTAAGCTGAGTTGCATATCGTTAGTTAGCTAGAGATCCGAAATAAGATGAATTAGCTTGCATTCGAAGGTGGATAGTACAGGAACATCGGAAAACAAGACAGACCTTGAAAGTAGCAAGCTAATGCTATCGAAAACGGGGAGCTAGACACGTATTAGCCATTTTGCTAACGTTAATTCAGCTATCTAGCTATCGCTAGCAACACTAGCGCACAGGTTCCAGACCATCGACCGCAGTGAGCTTTAGCTGCTTCAGTGCTCTTGAGAGGGACGCAACTCGACACGGGCGCACAAAACAGTTCTAGCTTGGTGGCTAACTAGCTTTGTAGCTAGTCGCTAAACGAGAGGAAATGAAAGACAAACAGAAAAGAAAGAAGGAGCGCACATGGGCTGAGGCGGCTCGAATGGTAAAATACTTTGCTATTTATGTTAGCTTATAGTAGCCGGATGCTTTATAGCCAACGTTACGAGCGAAGGTTTGTAGTGACAGCTCTAAACAACGCTTATCTATGCTGTTCAAAGACTGGCAACAATGATTCCCAGTCGCAAGTATGCAGGGTTTTGGGGAGTAGCTATGGTTTACTGTGTTTTCCTGATTCCCTTTCCACGATTTTATTAGATTTTTATTCTAAAAACAATCTCAATTGTATGCATACTGTTTGCCTACCATAGTTAGCTTAAACGCTAATATGTTTGCTGTGTTTGAAAGTTAACCTACTGAGTGCAGCAATGCTAGCTTTCTTTTTCTTAGCTCAGACGGAGTGGGTCTGTTTTCCTGTTGTAACCCTTTGTTTGCTAGCTAGCAGTAGCTAGCATCATAGCTTGTAAATTAGCACGCTAGTCAGCGTTTAAATTTATGATAAGGGCGAACATATACTTTTAACAAGCTATCAATTGTATTGCTAAATTCTTAAAACAGGATTTAAGCCTATCGCTCTATCACTGCCAATAATAAATGGCTGGATTGTAACTCGTTCTTCAAAACGTTACTAAGCACCCCAATGAATGGGGTGAGGTTTTTCTCCATGGTTTTGGGGGGTTGTCCCTTTTTCCAGTAAGGCGAGCTGCTCACTTGAATGTGACAGTAGTTTTTAACCCCTTTCGTTTGTTCTGTCCATTTCTGTCAAAAATATAAAAATCTCAACCTTGTTTTCACTCACTGACACTGTCTTTACTCATGTTATTAGTATTTCTACCTATGTGAATGATGTCACAAAGACAGACAGCTGAGTGTTAGTCTTAGCAGAGAGGAGATGAAGGTGGTTTGGATTCATATGTGATGAGATTTGCAGTGGCCCTAAGCTTTTATCTTGGTCACCCAGGGGACTGGCAGTAGGTCACTAGTAAGGAACAGGAGCAGGAGTGTTATTGTAGGAAGTACAATCCCTTGGATGATACATTATATCCAATATACTATATGATATGGAGTGGGATACAGACAGATTTTTTAAAATAGAATAACCCGAAAAATTTTAACAATATGGACACGCTTGTCAATCACTTGGTTTGTTGAACATGAATAAGCCTAACAAAAGATCTAACGTAAAGAATAAGGAAAATGTGAAGAGTCCTTGGGCCTGCAGGTCTATGGCACACTGTGAGTTATTGCACAGGCTATGCCTTGGATTCATTTAATACATCTAAAGCACTTGGTGACTCTAAAGGGGTTGGTTCCCTAGCCGTATCCTAAATAATATGGGTATATTGATATGTAAACGAGTAATAGAGTGACTCTGCTCTTGGCCATTGAATTTGGTTCAGGTTTTCAATTACCCTGTGAAACACTGAAGGCTGCTACCTGATCTCTGCTCAATGGCAAGGGGAACTTTTGGCCATAGTAATAACAGCTAGTGCCAAATGTCAAAGGGGTTAGCCTATTCACATTTGTAAGACTCGAAGAGGACAAAAACATGCAGCTGGTGTGGCGCATTGACTGTCTTTAAGATTAGTCTATTATTCTACACCCACTGATGTGGGTGAAGGAGTCGGTGGCGTTTCTGATTGAGCATTGTCTCTGCCGTTACTAAGGGGTTATAGTTCACCTACATAGAGTTAGGTCCCCATCAGAGTTCTATATGCGTTCAACACACAACGTTCCTGCTTCACTAAAGGTGCACTGACTATGCTTCTCGGTTTACATGCTAAATACTATAATTACATTTTTACTTTGCTTTTAAAATCTTTGCTTTACAGGTCAGTGATCAACTTCCCTTATCAACTATAATGCAGACATACAGGAGCACATATTTAAAGCCGGGGGGGGGGGGGTTACTTGTAAGTGTCTGCTAACCTGACTGCTATAGGCTCCTAATGACGTTGTTCCTGTTTAAAGAGCCAGGGTTCATTTCATTTCTGTATTGTTACCTGGCCTCTGTTTCCTTAAGCTGGGGGTCTCTTTATTTTCATGTGTCTGTTGTACTTTCCACCTGATTTTTGGTACGACTCGGATTCTTTGGCAGGGATAATAATCACTGATTTGTTCTTGCATGTGAACAGTATAAAAATTCAATAGAAGATAAAAAAAGAAATAAAAAAAAAAGTCAGGCTAAATTCAAATGGCAACTGCTTTTATTCGTAGTCTTGAGTAAAAACATTGATGTAGTCATTCATGATTATATCTCTGATGAATATGTCAGGCTATGACAGACCGTTGTTTGATGCAATCTACTGTGTATGTCCTGTAGGTTTTGGAGAACTTCTCTGACGCTCCAATGACCCCCAAACAGATCCTCCACGTCATTCAGACCAAGGGGCTCAAAGAGATGAGGTGACCAAACACTGTAACACTCACTGACTGGCTGAATGACTGTGTAATACTGACTGACTGTGTAATACTCGCTGACTGACTGACTGGCTGAATGACTGTGTAATACTCACTGACTGAATGACTGTAATACTCACTACCTGATTGTAATACTCACTGCCTGAATGACGGTGTGATACTCCCTGACTGACTGACTGGCTGGCTAAATGGCTGTGTAATACTCACTGACTGACTGGCTGAATGACTGTGTAATACTAGCTGAATGACTGGCTGAAAGGGTGATTAATGGCTGGCTGAGCAGCTTGTTGGCTAGCATACTAGTAGATCCTTTAAACATTTTAATCCAATCGACTGTATTAGCATTAGATTCTATAGTAACTAGTGCCATGGCCTTACTGCCTCAAAGAACAATACATAGTCTGTTGTTGATGATCTGAGGAAAACGTGTACTTAAATTACTTTAATATGTTTTTCCCCTTTCTTATTATATCCCAACCTGGAATGACTACAAAATAACAGGAGGTAAGAAAATGGCAACATGTCTTTAATTGTGTTGGTTTATTCACATTGTATATCCATTCATTTTTCTACAAGCCTACGTATGTAAAATCAAACTATAAACACAAGCCTACTTGTGTAAAATTAAACTAGATGCTCAGAAATCGATTCAGTCTTCTACAAGCCTACGTATGTAAAATCAAACTAGAAACACAGAAATAGATTCAGTCTGAATACATACAGTTGCTGTGATCATTTAATTTTTAGTTGCAATCTCATTGGCATGCAATCCTTAATTTCTTCTCTCACTCTGTTGAGCATGCAGACATGTATCAACGGTGTGTTTTGTTTGATCCAGATGTCTTTGTCTATGTTTCTCCTGCAGTGGGACTGCTCCTCTAGCATGCCTGGTCACCATGCTGCACTCTCAAGTGAGGGGGGATCGAGTCAAGAACAGCATTTTCTTCAAGCTGCCTGGCAGGATGAGCCTCTTCACATTGAAGGTATGGGGCCAGTGGTCTGTGGGACTTGCATGTGCACGCTCACCAGACTAGCCCTGATTTGTATTGCTCATTTTGTTCAGACTGAAATTAAAGACCTAAAAATATGCTAATTTTGCTGCTTCCAAAAGAGGAGTTTTTAGGCTGGTAGCTCAGAATGTCTTTTTTTAGAAAGCTTGTATATAATCAGTTCCTTTTTCTATCTTCAGTTCTTCTCTGTAGGCCACAAGCGTTATCAAAAAGCTTTTCACTGCATTGCATCAATCCACCTTCCGTTAAAAATGTATGATCTTCTTTTTTTTTTTATGAATAAAAAGCTGCTTAAAAATGCCTGTATCCGTACATGCCTGGTGCACGGAGCACATGTTTGTCTGTCCTGTGCCTGTCATTCCTCTGCGCTCCACTCTTCATTGCATAGATCTTTGACCCACAGCCACGGCTAAATAGAACGCAAACAATAGCCTCAAACACATTGAACTACTGACAGATTCATGTTCTGCACAGCGCTCCTTTCAAAATCCTGTCAGACATGACATGAGCTAGACGAGTCCAATGTTTATGCATCCACATCACACACACACTTCTTTTCCGTCATAATTCCTGTGACACTTACCCTTGATATCGCCCTGTAGAAGAACGCCCTGCAGTGGACCAAGAGCCCCACAGAGTGTGAGACGACAGAGACAGCAGGCGCCACCGCCGCCACAACTACGTCCTCCACCACCAACCCCAGCCAAGCAGCCTCCGCTGCGGCCACAGGCACCACCGGCACGGCCGAGACCACGGAGCAGGAGAGCTGTGACTCCACGGAGACCCCTGCTGCCAGTGGAGAGAACGATGGTACTTCCACCGCCTGCCTCCCTTTGACACTCATACTGTTATGCAGGAACCAAAGCTAGTTGTTGTTAGCATTGATTTGGCTGATGTTGTTAAAGAAAACACATAAACTAAGGTTATTATCAGTTTAAAATGCTTCATCCAAAGTAAAAATTTTGCACATATTAGTATATGATTTGATCAGCTGTTAGTGTGTTTGAAATCCCTTTCATTCTCCATTGTATAAGGTGAACCACTGCCAGTAGAAATGCATTACAAAGAAAAACAAAAATTCAGCCTAATGAATATCCTGTTCCTCCTCCTCCTCCTCCACTTAGCCTCTGTGGACGAGAGCTCCTCCAGCACCTCCTCCACTGAACCCCCAGCCCCCAGCCAGCCCCAGACCCGCCTCAGCAGAGCGGGCCACAGCCGCCCCGAAACACAGACCCCTCATGCCCAGACCAGACTCAGCCGCTCCAGACAGGTACTCACCAGACAGACTGGTACTGACCAGACAAGCAGATAGATAGACACAGACAGGTACTCACCAGACTGGCAGATAGATAGACACAGACAGGTACTCACCAGACAGACTGGTACTCACCAGACAGGCAGATAGATAGACACAGACAGGTACTCACCAGACAGACTGGTACTCACCAGACAGGCAGATAGATAGACACAGACAGGTACTCACCAGACCGGCAGGCAGACAGGTAGGCACAGGCAGCTACTCACCAGGTAGGCAGGCAGACAGGCAGACACAGAGAGGTACTCACCAGACAAGGTAGACGGACAGACAGCAGACTGGATTGGACTGCTGGAAGATACATTAACTAGAAAGAAGGTGGATGTTTAAAAGTGTTCATGCTCTCGCTCTCCATTTTGACCTGACTGATTGTATCCACTACGTTCTCTCTCTCTCTCTCTCTCTCTCTTTCTCTCTCTCTCTCTCTCTCTCTCAGTCGGGGAGACAGAGGAAGAAAGCAGTGATGATGCCCCGCGTAGTTCTCACTCCTCTCAAGGTTAACGGAGAGCACGTTCCCTCAGGTAACCACCATTGTGGGTTTAGCTCCCCTCTGCCCTGGACACAGTGCTCCACACAGAGTGGCTGCATGGGTCTAGAACAAACGGGCAAACTCTTCATCTAGTGACCTCTTCTTCATGACATTGTGAAGTGTTCTTTCACTGCTGCTATGTTGGTAGGCTGTGTCTCTCTTACCTGTTACCGTGATCAGTTGGTGCTGTGTAGTCATGCTTTGCTTTAGCCAAAGCAGTTACAGGCCACATGCCATGGATGCCTTTCTCTTTACTTGGCTATAGATGAAAATGTCAAAAGATTGGTGATCTGAAAAATCAGGACTGGATGCGGTACTTTTCTTTTGAAGTTTCTAGGAAAATACATCATATGTTTAATATCATTATTTTAGGAACTTTCTGAGGGCATTTCCGTTTCTGTTGAAGGCTTGACTTACAGATTTAATGGGAAAAACATCATAGCTTCTGAGCGCATTTATGCAGAAATAGATAAAACATTTAAAAAGGTTGGGGAATACAGACTTGAAATATGTATGAGTTTGGTGTGGTTCAATGGATTTGGCTGTGGCAAAACGTTACCACGGAAATACCATGGATGGAACTTTACCTGAACATTCATTTCTTTCTCATTTTAAATGAAGATAGTCTTTTTGTACATCAGTTTTTTCCCCAAATTGTTTTAATTTTGAGAGACTGCAGTTCAACCTTGTATTTTGAATGTATGGCAATATCCTAGAATAAATGTAAAGCGTGCTGCTTTACGATTTGCCTCTGAATCTCTATTTGCTTCTATTTCAAGCAGAAATAGTAACATTTTTAAAGTAATGCTCCTTCAGCCATGATCAACCCACTTCACTGGCTTCTCCCACTGGGAACTCCAGGTCCTTCCTTAGTGTCCTGTGCGTGTGTGCGTGAGAGTGAACGCACTTTTCTATCTGCATCGTGTGTGTGTGTCTGCGGCATAACTTCCTTCCTGCTCTTTTTCTGCGTATCCTCTCTTCCTCCCTGCCCACTATTCTCTCTTCCTGCCAGTGCACCCTGACCCCCGTGTCTCTGTGGCTCCTCCTCCCCCTCAGGAGCAACAGGGCGGGCTGCAGGGTGGGCAGGGCGGGCTGTAGGGAGGTGCAGGGTGGGCTGTAGGGAATGCAGGGTGGGCTGTAGAGTGGGCTGTAGGGAATGCAGGGAAGGCAGGGTGGGCTGCAAGATGGGCTGTAGAGAGGCGCAGGGCAGGCTGTAGGGTGGGCACAGTGGGCTGTAAGGAGGCGCAGGGCGGGCTGAAGGATGGGCTGTAGGGAGGTGCAGGGCGGGCTGTAGGGAGGTGCAGGGCGGGCTGTAGGTTGGATGCGGCTCCTCGCTCTTGACACGGGCTGGAAGCCCGTTTCTGGCCTTTTCTCGCACCGCCTGTGTTGGTAGAGCCACTTCCTGTAGTGTGTTTGAACAAAATGAAACACCCTGAGTGATCTTGCTACTCTGTTTGGCTGTCCTGTTTCCCTCTCCTCTCTCCCGTGTCGCTCTCCTACGTCTCTCTCCCATGTCTCTCTCCTATGTCGCTCTCCTATGTGTCTCTCCTTTCTCCTGTGTCTCTCTGCTCTCTGTGCCACCACTGCGCCCAGTGATGAAAGCTGTGACTGGTTTTCACTAAAGGCTGTGTGTGTGTGTGCGTGTGTGTACGTGTGCGTGTGCACAGGGCCCATGAAGAGGAATCGGGGTGGGGTGGAGGTGGACTTTGAGACGCCCGGCTCCATCTTGGTCAACACCAACATCAGAGCCCTGATCAACGTGAGGACCTTCTCTGCCTTCCCACCACACTCCCAGCAGCAGCTCCTCCAGCTCCTCCCCGAGGTCGACCGCCAGGTGGGGCTGTGTGTGTGCAGAGAGAGAAAGAGTACTCTGTGAATAAAGTGTGATGATGTGTAAACAGAGAGAGAGTGAGAGTACTCTGAATAAAGCGAGATGTGTAAATAGAGAAAGTGAGAGTACCCTATGAATAAAGTGTGATGATGGTGCATGAGGTCGTTTGTTGCTGTGTCTTTCTTCAGGTGGGACCGGACGGAATGCCTCGTCTGAGCGGCTCGGCTCTCAACAACGAGTTCTTCACGCACGCCTCCCAGAGCTGGAAGGAGCGGCTGGCCGAGGGTGAGGAGGCACTCACAGGGGCACACACTTTAAAACAGGGATGGACACTCGTTTGGAGTACCGGTCTGAAAACATAGAGCGCAGGCGTTTAAAATGGCTTGGTCAGTCTGCTGGTGTTGCTAGCCTGTATGTATTGCTAGCCTGTATGTGTTTAACAAATGAGCGGGCATTTGGAGCATTGAACAATGTATTTAGCTATCAGGGAATAACTTTAAGGTAGCAGATACAATACTGATGTTATGTTTGTTTACTGCAGGATGAGTTGTTCAACATCATGCGCTTCAGATTGTACACGCAAGAAAAACCTATTGAAGTTGACCTGACATTACACACCTTATTTACACACTTTATTTTTTTATTTGTATTAAAACATAACAACTATCTTCATACCTGTCAGGATGACTAAGGCCCTTTACACATAGTAACTTTGACCTTTCAACCCTGTCAAAAAGCTTTTCATCTCCTGATGGGGTTGTTGTTTCTCTTACAGGGGAGTTTACACACGAAATGCAGGTGCGCTTCCGACAGGAGATGGAGAAAGAGAAGAAAGTGGAAGCATGGAAGGAGAAGTTCTTTGAGGAGTATCACGGCCAAAAGTAAGGAGGCACCACGGAATGCTTTATTGAGATTTCAGTAGATTACAAAATCATCATACCAGTTGGATATTAGGATCGATGACCATGCATTTGTGACAAGAAAATTAATTACAATGGTTCAGAGGTCAGAAATATAGACAGAATATGTTACAAACGGTGAGATCTGTGAATGTAGTTTAAGAGTGTAGATGTGATGTTTTTACATTGACAGTATGCAGAGGTTTGTTAAGTATGCAGAGGTTTAAGTATGCAGAGGTTTGTTGAGTATGCAGAGGTTTGTTGAGTATGCAGAGCTTTAAGTATGCAGAGGTTTGTTGAGTATGCAGAGGTTTGTTGAGAGATGGTTTGTTGATGGTGTGGGTTGCGGTCCCCCAGGTCCGGTCTGACCCGTGAGGAGTCTCTGAAGCTGACCGAGGCTGCAGACGCCGCCAGCGTGCTGGACAGCGAGGTCGCCGTGGTGACAGCCGGAGCTCCAAAGAGACGCAGTGTGGGCCGGAGGAGGAGAGACGGCCGGATGAGACGGAGGACGAGGGCCGACCTGAGACGCCGGGCCAGGAGGACCCTCTGCAAGGCCCCCACGCCCCTCCAGCCCCCAGAGGAGACAGAGAGCCCCGTCGCCACGCCCACCCTGCTAGACTCGCTCTCCACAGAGCCCCTGGGCTCTCCTCTCGCCGACCCCGCCATGGTCCAGGGGGAGGTGGTGCTGCTGGCAGAGTCTGGGCTGGAGGTCCCTGTGGATTGTGCGTCTCCCGAGCCAGAGGCCTCCCCTCCCCCTGTGGCGGCCGCTGCGCCCGTCCCCACGCCCACTCCCAGCCCCACGGCCAGCCCCAGCCCCGCCTCTGTCAGCCCCAGCCCCGCCTCCATCAGCCCCAGCGAGGAGCCCGAGGTCAGCGCCCGCCTGCTCCCCGAGGAACCAGCTCCAGTCCTGGCCTCCGCCTCCTCCCCTTCCTCTTCTTCCCCTTCTTCCTCCTCCGCCTCCTCTCCGGCCTCCTCTCCCTCCTCCCCCTCGGACCGACAGGGCGTCTTCGCAGTGGGCCTGGACTCCTCCTCTTCCTCCTCCTCCTCCTCTTCCTCGGCGTCCTCCAGCACTGCCGCGGCAGCTGCTGTCGACCCCCTGGACGACGCGGCCTCCGAGGTCACCTCCGTCACCGGGGGCAACGCCACCAGCAGCGGGGAGAGCAGCGCGTCCCCCAGCCCCGCACCCACCCCCAGCAGCAGCAGCAGCAGCAGCAGCAGCAGCAGCAGCAGCAGCCAGGCCAGGGAGCAGAAGAGGAGGCCCGATCAGAGCCAGAGCTGCTTCCCCGAGAAGAGGCCGCGGCTGGACGAGCGCCAGTCCTTTCGTACCACAATCGACGGAGTGCGCGCAGAGAAGCCTCAGCCAAGCACGGAGGAACCCAAGGTCCCGCCCATCCGGGTATGAGCCCCTCCTATTGGTCCTCTGCTGCCCTAAGCTTTGATAGACACGCACAAGGTGGAATAAGATCCTTTTATATTCATAAAATGTGTTGTATTGTCATTTGATTAATCAGTTGTGTTGTCAATGAAGTAGGTTAAATTGGGAAAGAAGTATAAGATTGATAATCCACTCCCTATGCCCAGTTTCAGTTTGTAGGATTTGTTCTGCACTAGACTCTTCTTTTTGACTTATTGTAACCTTGACACCATGGCGTCGTTATTCTTGTTAGATGTTTTCACACACTGTCATTGTCTCCCCAGATTCAACTGTCCCGAATCAAACCGCCTTGGGTCAAGGGGTCGCCGACCTACCAGATCTGCCCCCGCATCCTGCCCCCCGGGGAGGGCTCGCGGCGCTCGGGCACGGGGGCACGCACCCTGGCCGACATCAAAGCGCGGGCGCAGCAGGCCCGTGCCCAGGCCGCCGCCGCCGCCGCTGCTTCTGTTGCAGCCCCTGGCGACGGGGCGGGGCCGGGCGGGGGGTTGCGGCCTCCTCCTGGGATACCGGATCGCAGCAGCGGCCGACGAACGCGAGAGCACCCGGGACCTGTCGAGCCCGGAGGAGGAGGAGGAGGAGGGGGAGGAGGAGGAGGAGGAGGAGGAGGAGGAGGAGGAGGTCTGGAGGAGCAGGGATCGCCTGCGGGCCCTCATACATCTGGAACACAACTACAGCTTCCCAATGTAGAGCAGCCTCCTCCTCCTCCCAGTGCCCCCCAGCCCGCCCTCTCCCCCTCCTTATCCAGCTCCACCTCCCTGTCCTCAGAGCTCCCCCAGACCCCCACCCCCTCACCCGGCCAGGAGGAGACCAAGGAGGAGACCAAGGAGGCCGCGGCAATAGCGGGAGGAGGAGACGCGACAGAGGGGGTGCAGAGCAATGGGCCGTCCTCCCTGCAGGCTGAGGGAGGGGGGGTGTCGGAGGAGTCTCCCCCAGAACGAGCCCCTACACTAGGACAGGCATCCGACCATGGGACCAGGACGCCCAGCTCCCTCTCTGAGACGCTGCCCCAGAAAGGAGCCCAGAGCGTGGACGTGATCAGAGCTGTGTCTGCCCCCACTGGAGGAGCAGCAGCAGCAGCAGCAGCAGCAGCAGCAGGAGGAGGAGGAGGAGTCATCCAGCATGGCTCCCACCACGTGGGGACTCAGGAGACACCTCCTCCTCTTCCTCCGTCTGGGTCGGACAGACGTCTCCAGCACCTCCCGTCCTCGTGCAGGGAGAGAGTGGAGGAGGGCGGGGCTCATAGCGACTCCACAGAGACCGCCTCTGACTGTGAGAACGACGGGGCGGAGGAGGAGGAGGAGAGGCCGTACCCCCACGTAGCCCTGCAGAGTGATTGGCCCCGCGACCGTCTGCCGGCCCAGCGCAACGGCACTGCCCAGAACCAGCAGCCCGTCATCCAGGCCCACGTGTCCAGCCGGCCCGGACACACCGTCATCCAGCCCCGCTTCCCCAACGGCCTCCCCCAGAGGAGCCGTGCCGGGCCGGCCTCAGCCAGAGCAGACGAGCCCCGTGGAGCTGGCCGTCTGGAGGAGGAGAGTCGGGGCTCCTTCCAGCCCTCCAGGAGGCTCTCCGCCCGTGCCGTGTCGGCTGTGGAGGCCAACAACCCCCTGGTCACCCAGCTGTTGCAGGGCAGCCTGCCCCTAGAGAAGGTGCTCCCCCCGTCACACTCCGCCAGTAAGCTGGAGATTCACCGAGCACCAGGGGGCCACCAGGCTGTGGCTCCCCCGGCCAGAAACCCTCGCCTCAGGGGCCCCTTGGAGGCGGCAGAGTCCCCGGGGCTGGAGGTGGAGCCAGAGCAGAACCAGGGGTCTCCCCTTGCTGGCGCTGGCTCCAGTCTGACGGAGGAGATCTCTACACGTGCCACGGCCATGCAGCAGTACCTCTCCCAACACCCAGGGGGCACCATACCGCCGGGAGCTGTACCCGTAATCACCTCCCTCTCCTTGTCCTCCTCCTCCTCGTCTTCCTCCTCCTCGAGACGCAGCCTGGACTACAGCTCACAGAATTGTACGGGCTCTGAGTCGGCTGTCATCAGAGAGTCCCCGGGTCATCAGCCGTCCAGAGGAGACACCCCGGACATGCAGCCGCCTCCACCCCCGAGCTGGTGCTCCTCAAATGGACCTTCTCCCTCGCACGGAGACCCCTGCCCCTCGGAGGTGGTGCCCAGCGTCAAGATCAACTGGCACCCCTCCAAACCCCCGCACCCCTCGCCCCAACAGCAGCAGCTTTCGCCCTCCCCCAGCATGAAAAGCGAGCTCAGCTCCCGGCCCTCCTGCCAGGCTCTGGCCAAATCGTCTCCCTCGTCCGTGGCCCCCGTGGTCATCACCAAAAAGGAGCCGGGCTGTGGAGAGGGTTACCTGGGCGGGGGCGGGGCCATGGAAGGGCTCCTGAACATGGAAATGACTTTAGCCAGGATGGCCAAGAAAGAGTACGGCAAAAACCCGTACTCCTCCGCCTCTCCTTCCTCCTCCCCATCCTCCTCTTCCTCCCTCCCGTTCCAGCTGTATGGGAAGCTGCCTAAGCAGAGCGGGGGGTTGGGAGGGGCCGGTGGCGGGGCCACGCCTGGGTTCAGCTACACGGCCAACGTGTCTGTGATGGACGCCAGCGGTTTCTCCCGCAGCATCGCGGATGGCGTGCTCCAGCTACCCTCGCCACGCCTCTCCTCGGCCCAGAGCGCCACGCTCAGCATCCAGGCCTTCGCTCACAGCGCGGCCGAGGAGGTGGCCCTCAAGTGCTCCTGTCGCCTGAAGGCCATGATCATGTGCCAGGGCTGCGGAGCCTTCTGCCACGACGACTGCATCGGCCCCTCCAAACTCTGTGTCTCCTGTCTGGTGGTCCGATGAGGTGTAAACCCACCTAGCTACCGTACGTCGCCGTCGCTATGTGTACTCCGTATAAATTATTAGGCTCCAAGGGGTTGTGTCTGGACGTGTACAGAACACTTTGATGGGACGATGAGGGAGGTGGAGGTGAACCATTTAGGCAACACATTGCCTTGTATTATATTATTCTGTATTTTTGTTGCATTTTTTTTTTGTAAGCTGTTTTGATGTTATTAAAATTATAATTATTATTATTGTTTGATTACAGTTATGTGAATTTACAGGGCATGGTTGATTGTAAACTGTGCCTTTTTTTTCTCAGACATTTACCTCATCTTATCTTGACACATCACTTGAGTGTGAAAATGGTGGCTGATATAGTTTTTTTCTTCTGCCTGGCACAGAAGTTTGTGTTGTTCTTGTCTCTTTCAGCAAAGAAATATTTTTTTAACCATTAAAACAAGCAAATTACAGTGTTTCCTATTTCATTATCGACCTCATTTATCTTCCGACCAGATAGAAAAGTCTGTAAGCAGCTGAGTATGAGGTTTGGATCAAACAAACCGAGAAATAAGTCTTCAGCATTAGCAACAGTCAGTGGTAACGTACTGCTCTCTTGAAAAAACAGCCATGTACTATAGGGACACGTTATGTCAATCACACAGTTCAGAATAGCTTTAATTGAGTTGCTTAGATGAACACTATTAAAGGTATCATTTTAATCTGATCTTCCACATTTCCAGGGATCAACCTATGGTCCTAAATGTTTTGGCCTGCTGTTTATTACATACATGAAATGTATTACTTTTCAGCACATTTCAAGCCACTTGTCTACATACTTACACTCAGTAAACTTTGTTTGAAATCTCAAGGGGGAAAGTAAAACTGTTTCATCATGTAATTTTTATTCACATTTTATCAACAACAGAAGATGCAGATATCGAGTCAGTGCAACGAGAAAAATTAGACCACAGCAACATCGGAGCAAAGGGAACAGAATCTGATCGGATGCTCCTGGATTTACCAAACAGTGTAAACAATCAATCACTGAAAAACAAAGGACAGGTTTTCTTAATAAAAAATACTAAATAAATGATATTCAGTTGGACTTATTAGAAATGTGAACATTTAATTATATAAATTTTTTGGAGGGATATAATTTGGAAGGGAAGGTTCAATATAGTTTTATAGATATTTTATTGATATACTTAGGTAGGTTTAGGCTGATGGCAACAATTGCAATTCTCCCTGCATAGGCCACTCTTTTTTCAAACTTTTATTGTAATTTACTTGGTTATATGAAGGACAGCTGTCCATTGCCATTTTAAAGTAACTTCTTCCTGGAACGCCTTACAACGCAGGTGACTTTGTTTGCGCATTCCATAAGTGGTCTCAGAAGCAATATTGCACGGAGCACACAATAGTCTAATAAACATGATTTATATTTAGGCCTGCTTTAACCTCCATGACCATAGTGGACTATAGACAGGATTTTATCCAACATAATATATTTATATTTAAATAGTGATTTAAATACACAACACCCCGCAGGTTACAAAATAAGGGTATGATGCTCATAAAGGCATTTAAAAGCAGAACCGTTGATGTTATCTGAATGTCTGAATATTTAAAAACAAGTTTTTAGGAAAGGAAGGGAATTGGTTCAACCCTCCATTTCATTTTTGCCAAAAACAAAACAGATGTTAAACTTTTTGAGTAAATCTGCATGTTTTTGTAAGTCTTTGTATGTTTAATGATCAATACTTGTAATTTAGTGGAGCTAAATAACAGTTTTTTTATGTGAAATAATCCAAACTAGCTGTTATGTATTACGTCTGATTAAATGGGTGAACACAAAGTGCATTCAGATCATAACCTCTCCAAAAACACAAGATTCAAGGCCCATCAGAAGACTGTAAATAGACCAAGTGCCTCAACACTGGACCAGTCCCACATGCATCTCTCAAAGGCATAAACAATGCTAACATTATAATTTTCTTCTGGTATAGCTAATTTTTAAATGGAGCGATGAGGTAAGCATAATATTGCTTTGCTATAGCATTTCTGCTAGACTTAATTATTTTTTAATAGCAACTTTGTTCATAAGTGCTGAAGTGATATTTTTTCTCATATCTAGTAGAGTGTGTCCCATAATAAAAACATATTATCACCACCAGTTATCCCAACAGTTAGCCCTATTCCCTTCAATCTAATTACACAAATCCCAGAACTAAAGTCAAAGCATTCGCAAGGAACTGGGAGTGAGGATGGGACCGTTTCTGGGTCTGTTTCAAGCAGTGATACATTAACTGATTGTTTCCATGTTACAGTGAGGTGTTTGCACCACACTGCATTAGGCGAAATGGAGTGACAGTCTCAATTAAATATTTACACTAGGCTAAAGTATTCCCTGTAAGACCAGCTGAAATCCTCTGAAAACCAATCAATACAAATAAGACTGGATTATAAAGGTGACTAGCATGGCTGGTGAAATGGGCATTAAGAGCTTGTGTGTGTTAACAGGAGCAGGCAGACACTAAGCAACACCAGCACACAACAACCGTCTCCTGGGAAACATAGTTAGGAGGCGCACATCTCCAAGGCTGGGGTTATCGGAGGGCCTGCTGATACTTTAGCAGGCTAATTTTAGTCGCTCTTCTCATTTCATCACTTTAAAACATGGCCACCATTCCTCAGAGTCACTGAGTGATAGTAGTTTTCAGTATATCTGAATTATATTCCACATATAAATTCACCAGGGGCACAGGGGCATGGATGATAGTAGTTTGCAGTATATCTTATGTATGTTCCACAGATCACCAGGGGCACGGTGCATGGATGAAGATGTGTCTATTTCTCTCTGTAATGCAGGAGGTACATCTTCAGAGGTTCAGGGAGCGGCAGACTCAGAATCCTCTCTCTGAGCAGGTTGACAGGAACCTCTTGGAGGAGAGCGCCACCCTCCCTCGCTTCTTCCTCACCATCCTCCTCCTCCTGCTCTTGTTCCTCCTCCACCACCACCTCCTTTGGTTCCACGACCGCCTTACAGTCATTCCCTCTGTCCTCCTCTTCTTCCTCTTCCTCCTCGTCGCTCTCGGAGAAGTTGTTGTTGTGTTCCGCGGGCTCTGGGATGAGTCGGCTCATGAAGACGTAGCGATTGGATAGGAGGGCGGTGCCACGCTGTTGAGCCCGCCTCTGCCTGAGACGTGCCCTGCCGCCGTGCCTCCTGGGTAATGGGAGAGGCCCCGCCTCTGTGCCAGCCTTCAGGGTTCGGCGGATGCAGATACGAGCCAGGTCCTGAAGCGAGCGCACCTCGAACATGGCAGCTGAGGAAGAAAGCGCTCCAAGACATTAAGTTGAATTTAATAAGATGTTGATAAAATTTTAAAGAACGTATATAACATTTCTGTATGGGATAGCAGGATAGCAGTCTACCTACCCTCAAAGCCAAGACAAGTTATATATAGGAAGAGTTATTGCTAAAATCTAAATAAATAAATGCCCTTGTCACAAAGCACGTTTTAACACCACTGTACAGGTTATTAAGTGTTTCACACTACATTATATGATATAATTATCTAAGAAATCAATTAACACAGCATTCTTACTTTAAAGCATTTTTTTCCACACCTGCCTAAAACCTTTGCACCGTACTGTAGATTATGTTATGTTTTCCATGGAGATGATATGAGGACTCACGTAATGGGACTCCTCTGGGTTTGGGGTTGTCTCTGTCTTTGGGTAACACCAGCGGGGCGAAGGACACCGCTATGATTTTTTTGGTCTCCCAGCTGTTGTAGCCAGTCCGAGTGATCTTGGTCAACTAAAGGACACAAACAGCGTGATAGCCAACAGTGTTCTATCTCTATCGTGATAGCCATAGATACAGTGTTCTATCTCTACAGTGACAGCCATAGAGACAGTGTTCTATCTCTATGGTGATAGCAAAAAGTGTTCTATCTCTATGGTGATAACTTTCTCCAGTTTAGAGCGGAACTCCATGTTATTCCTAGGGTTTATTGCAGTCGACTCATAAATAAAATGTGTGATACGTTCTCTATGTGAGACTTAATAATGATGGCATGACTGCCTATTTTATTCTAAATGCAAAATACTCTGTTAATGTTCTTCTTAATCAGCCTTTGACTGTTCCTCAGTTTTGCAAATCAGCCTTATAGGTCTGAACCTGTGAAATCCTCATTAAGTCTCACATTTTTTTGAAATTAGAGAAAGTTGTGTGTTCCTCGGCCATGAGTCAACACAACAAGGAGTAACATTTAGCTAGTTGTTCCTCAAGGAACTGAACCAATCGTGTTTATATTCAGTGTCTCTCGGTCAGTTCCACGCTCTGTGATAATCCATGTCTATACATTGTTTTACTATTATAAAAACATTATTATTAATGCTATATAAAGATAAAGGTTTGTTATTGTAAAACATTATTATTAAAGCTATATAAAGATATAACACTATATAAACATAAAGGGTTGCTATTGTAAAACATTATTAACACTATATAAAGATAAATGTTTCTTATTGTAAAACATTATTATTCATACTATATATAGATATAATACTATATAAACAAAGGTTTGCTATTGTACAACATTATTATTATACTATATAAAGATGAAGGCTTATTACTGTAAAACATTATTATTCATACTATAAAAAGACAAAGATTTATTACTGTAAAAAAATGATTATTAATACTACATAAAGATGCAGGGTTACTATAGTAACAGTTAGTGCGTACCTTCTCCTCCAGCGGTAGCACCAGGACTCCTCCTACACGGAGCAGATTCTTCATGTAGTCCTCGTGCTCCTTCTGCACCCCGGCTCCACAGTACACCCTGTCATAGTGACGGCTCTCTGGGGGGATCTCCAGGCAGTTACCCATCACAAAGCAGGGCTCGCAGAACTCAAATCTGGCAACGCAGAGGTGCATGCGTGCGTGAGCGCGCGCACACACACACACACACACACACACACACACACACACACACACACAGAAACACACAACCCTTAAAAGCACAGTAATGTACTAATTCACTCTGGCTTTGATTCAAAGCACTCAAACCTGCCAGCACAACTACACACACACACTCACACACTGAACAACAAGTCATCAACTACTTCACTCTGGCTTGGATGTAGAGTTTAAATAAGAATGCAGATAGTGAAGGTTTGCTCCAAATTTAGGGATGTCCTTTGGAGAAGTTTACACCAACCAATGGCTTCACAATAATTAGTCCTTGTATTTACAGTATATACGTACATAGCCTTTACAGTCGGTATAGAAAATAGTCTTGTACAATATCTGTGGTAATGTCGTAATGTAAAATATTGGATGCAAATATTGGAGGCAAAGTAGCCACATTGCTTTAGGGATTTTATGAAAACTTTACCTGTCGAAGCTGTCGCTGGTCTTGATGAAGAACTCCATTTTCTGATATGCATATTCAATTACATCAGCATGTAACTCCACACCATGGTTCACTCCGAACGATCCTGCAGACAGGCACATGAACAGGTGTTTTTGTATATTTGGTTTTTAACACCATCTTTAAATGTAGTCATTTCATCATTCCAAATGATGTTGTATATATTTATATAAAACTTTAGTCCCCCCCTAAGGTTAAATTAAACACCTCAACACCACTCACTCCCAGTCCCCCATGGCACCCAGTACCACTCACCCAGTACCACTCACCCAGTACCAGTCCCCCATAGTACCCAGTACCACTCAACCAGTACCAGTCCCACCATAGAACTATGGGGGTAATTTATGGTAGGGATGGTAGGGACATGTCCCTACCACTTTTCTGATTACCTAAAATTGTCCCCTCCACTTTTTTGATAATACAGCATATGCATTTAAAAAAAAACATAATTTCCATCGGCTCTACAAAGGGTTAAATCCCTCATGTAACTCACCCAGTAACACTCACCCAGTACCAGTCCCACCATAGTACCCAGTACCACTCACCCAGTACCAGTCCCACCATGGTGCTGAGGTACCCAGTACCGCTGCCCAGGTTGAGGAAGGACAGGCCCGGCCGCAGGTCCAGGGCTTCCATCACCTCGGAGTAGATGCAGGGCGCGGACAGGTGGATGTGGCCATGCCTCCAGGCCAGGTCCTTGTAGGCACTGTCCCTGAACTCCTCCAGGTAGTAGTCAGCCCGGTCCACGGCCCGGAATGCGTGCTCCACCAGCGCCGAGCGGATGTACTGAGCCTCTTTCAGATTGTCGATCAACTCGTCATTGTCCTCTCCCGCGCTTACGGCTCCGCCCATCCTACCAGCAGGAGAGCTGAGTGAAGAGAAGGAGAGGGCAATATGTTAGTACAGGCTATTAAAAGGGTCCAGTGCAATGTTCTCTGTAACTGTCCGTTCTCCCTGTTTCTGTTTAATTGTTTATTTTTGTCACGTTTTCTGTAGATATTGTGAAGCGTCTTTGGGTGTCAGAAAGGAGCTATAAAAATAAAATGTATTATTATTATTATTATTATTATTATTATTATTATTATTATTAATTTAAGCTTCAAGAAAGGTATGTATTATATATTAGGTCGCATTCTAGGCCTACAATTAATTTGTGTAGTTAACTTAATATCAGAACTCAGGTCAAGGAAAAGTTTAGGGGTATATCGCAAACACTGTTTCTTTTACCCTTTTACTATTTTAATCATTCAAGTTTGATATGATTAAGAACTTTGTTTTGTTTTCTTTTTTTTTGTGAAAACCTCATAACCGACTCATAGAAACAGGGACCACTTATGCCTCAAAAATACTAGCTCAAAAATCAGGGATAGGGTTAACACTTACGCCTTAAACATACTAGGTCAAAGGTCAGGATTAGAGTTCACACTTAGCCTCAAACATACTAGGGTAAATCACGGTTCAGGATTAGGGTCAGGGCTAGTGTTAACATTAAACCATAGGTTAGGTGACTTTCTAAGGGATAGGGTTAGGGTTAGGTGACTTTCTAAGGGAGGTGAGCAGAAGGGCATGAGACTGTCTAGCTTGCTTGATCATCAAGAGGTCACCACCACCCATAATTTAATTAATCGTTCAGAGTGGGACTTAAAACGAGCCAATGTTGCTCCAATATTTATAGACGACTAAGTAAACAAATCAATGATTTAAAGATCATATCTACTCTGTCACATACTGGCAACACAACAGGGTCTGTCTGACCATTTTTTTGTGAAAGCGAGAAATTATGCAAGCCCTGTTGAGTTTTAGGTTTTGGCAGCCTTTCGTTTATAAGCTGCCTAAGCATCAGCCTTGTGGATTTCCTAGGGTACGATATACAGCATTGTGTGCGTTGATTCCAACATCAGGGAAAACATCCTCCCCCTTATTTTGGTATTGCTATATTTTCCACCAATCAACGGGCGCACACATACAGCTGCGCCATTTCACAACCAAACAATCTATATTATCGCGACGTGTCTAGAAGGCCCTAAAATGTACAATTGTACCACAACTTAAGCATTCTGCAAAAGTAATAACGGACACTCGAATACACTCGTTTGATCGTTAATGCCAATTACAGCCATTTTTCTTTTGTTTGACGGGATAACATGCAGTCCTTGTTCATTGACTTCAACGTGAACAAACGCAGAAACAAACAGACGGGGCCTTACAAAAAATAGTAGAATAAATGTTCTATTTTTTGTGTGTGTGCAATGCTTCCAATCGAATATGCAACTTGAAAAGAACACAAGCTGTCTGTCCAGAGCGATCAAAGAAACTTGGTCAAAACGTTCTGTTTATCGGGCTTACCTTTGTCACAACACACGTGGTTATTAATTGGTTGAACTTCAAGTATATTTATACGTTAAAATTGTCCCCAATTGCTCGCAAGTGGCACGGTTTCAGTCAACAGCACCAAAATTCAGGATGTAAACAATGACCAGCTGACTGTCTGACGTCACGCACACCTACCCCAAAATGTGCACGCTCTTACCATAACAGATTGCAGAGTGAGGAACGCAAGGACGTGGCAAAGCTATTTGCTGGAAGCTAATCGTATCCATTCCATGCCATCATTTAAATTAATATACATGTTAAAATATTCTTTCTAAATGTTAGTCGTAGTACTTGCAAATCAATTAAAAACGGGTTCGATTTACGACTCATTGGATTGATACACATCTAGCTCACTTCACAAGATGACTACCGTTGTTTTCTGTTTTTTCTTGAACTGCCCGATAGATGTCCTCAACGTGCTGTGGCAGAAAAATAGGTTTGTACAGTTTAGGGTTTTGACAAACGTGTGTTGAGTTCAGTATGCCAAACTCATCGCCAGTCAAGTGACAAACCTGTTAATACACAAATCAATTTGTATCAAATAATGATTAAAATAGTAACCTGGCATGGGTGGGTTCCCTTTTATTGAAATAGCAACAGGTAGGTAAAGACTAGTCCATACACAGCCACAGACATTACAAAATAAATATACACTGACAATCTCCAATCACTTTGTTCTTCATCACCGAATAAATATTAAATAAGTTAAATCACATTATTCCTAGATCATTGCAAGTGTCTCAAAATACTTTGTGGAAACAAAAACTAAATAATATAAACAGAAGCAAAATCTTTTTTTTAGAAAATTATCAAAACCTGTCAGTTACAAAATATTTGCACATAAAAAGATCCCAGTATTTAAATAAATAATAAGATATATAAAACAATTTATAGTTGATATTTTAAAATATTTTCCTCTTTTTCAACAATGAACAGGAAACATTTCTTCCTAAATCACCGTTTAAAAACATCATAAGTAGCTTTTTTACTTTGTAAAAAACAAAAATAAAGATAAATAAATAGACACTGAATAATAATAGGCAAAACATACCACCAGGAAGTGAATAAATAATATATTAAGCAGACATTTCAGATTTAAATAGTCACACAACAATAGAATTGAAGCTACAAACTAGGCTTGGAAGTGCAACATCTATGCTCATAAATACTATCGACATTGCTCAGTGGGGCTGAGATACTGACTAGCTAAGAGTATCTGGTAGGCTGGGACATGGGACTCAATATATACTGCACTCTAAGTCTGTTTACCATGTGAGTGGGCGGTCATTCGACAGGTTTACTGTTACTTACACCAACACTTTCACTTCAGTGCACAAAAAGGACACTAAGATTGACATATTCATCATTCAAACTCAAGTCTAACCACATCCAATTCATCATAAGCCATCATGCAGGGGGAGGATTCAAAAACAGACAAAAACTTGCACTCAAACAAATTGAACGGAAAGTGAACGACTTCTATTCGCACTGCCAAGAGCTAGAAAAAGAAGGGATGAGATGTCTGTGGTAGACCCATTACACAGTGTTTCATCTTCCTGATTCCTTCCTTCTTTTCTTCTCGATCAGTATTCTCCTTCTTTATCTGGGCTACACCTCGATGCCTTTCACAGCCTGATTGATGGACTCCAGCAGGGCTCGGTTGTCGGGGTTTTGGTAGCAGTCTTTGTTGGTAAACATGTGAGTCAACGTGTCCACGTAGCTATCAAAGTTCTGCTCGCTTATTGGCTCTTGCTGAAGAAGACCGAAGGTTTAGTAAAACAAATCTTTAGAATAATAACGTGTGTGTGTGTGTGTGTGTGCGTGCGTGCGTGCGTGTGTGTGTGTGTGTAAAGACTCACCACGTGGGGCAGGCGTATGTTGGACAGGCTGCGTATCAGAGCCTGGCTGAGTCCTGACAGCTCTACAAACAGAGAGTCGTTCCTCTGCTCGATCTGCTTGTTCTCCTCCTCCATGCTCCTCAGGCTCACCTCCATGGTGGAGATCTGAGAACACACATACACCCCCCACACACACACACACACACGCACACACACACACACACACACGCACACACACACACTCCAGTAAGCTTGACACTGGTTATCAAACTAACCTGGGTTAGAGTTAGGTACGTAAGGTTAAGTATGTGTATATGTTCAGTACATGTGTATATGTTCAATGTATCAAACTAACCTGAGTATTCTGGGTTAGGGTTAGATAAGTAAGGTTGAGTATGTGTACATGTAAGTTTATCAAACTAACCTGAGAATGCAGGGTTAGGGTTAGAGTTAGGGTTAGATAAGTAAGGTTAAGAATGTGTATATGTAAAGTATGTTAAACTAACCTGAGTATGCAGGTTCATCATGTCCGACTCCATCTCAGAGTTGGAATCGTTTAGATCTCCAATCTCCTTGTTCAGCTGCTTGATATCCTCATCATTGTCCAGGACTGAACACAGAAAGAAAGAAAGTAAGAAAGAAAGAAAGAAAGAACACAGAAAGAAAGAACGAAAGAACGAATGAAAGAACGAAAGACAGAACGAAAGAAATAATAAATTAATGTTTAAATTAGATTTGTAATATTAAAGCAACCTGAGATCCACATAGAAAGAAGTTTGCTGCTGTAACAATGTTGTGGTAGGAGAGCTATCTGAGGTGTAGAAGGATATGACCAGTCTTACCATCACTGGCTCTGAATTTAGCGGTGATGAACTCGTCTCCAGGGAACTTAGCTCTCTTCTTGTTTGCAGATGTTCTGGGACACCCTGAGAGACTAAGGGGCAGAAAGAAGAGGAGGATATAGAGTGCAAGAAGAAAAGTCAGAACAACTCTGTAAAGAGCTCACAGCTTTAAATAACAGATTATTACATTAGCTTCGACTGCCGAATGAACGTGACACGATTATAATCCTCTAATATAGCCTGATATAAAACATAAATTTTTTTGTTGTTTATTCAATGTTATTTATTGGTTAAATGAAGTCGTTTCTTTTTTCTTTTTCTTTTGTAGCCTCGTTGAGCATTGATGGTTGTCGGCATTACCTGCGGTGGGTGAGGAAGCTTCCGTTGGCGTGTCCCGAGCCGTCACACCCCGGTGTGGGGCAGGTGGGCCCCTCCGTCTTGAAAGCCTTCCAGGAGAAGGGAGAGCCATTGAGGAGCCCTTCCTTTTGGCGGCGCGCGGCTAAGGGACAGCCGTAGGCACTGCGGTGGGTGGCATACTTCCCACTGACATGACCCAGGCTGTCACAGCCCGGCACCGGGCATCTACTGAGGACAGGAAGAAAGTGGCCCAAAAACATTCAGTCTCCCTCGTTTAACGGTTTGGACCAGAACATTCAGTCTCCCTCGTTAAACGGTTTGGACTAGGGCATTCAGTCTCCCTCGCTGGTCTCCCTTGTTAAAGGGATTGGACAAGAACATTCACTCTCCCTCGTTTAATGGATTGGAGCAGACCATTCCATCTCCCTCGTTTATGGATTGTGGATAAAGTAGACTGTTCCCCGTTGGAAAGGAAATTAAAGCATTCAAATATGATTCACTATCATGACTTCATAATAAATACATTTTCTTATCTGGGTTTTAGCCGGAATGGGGAATGTCCCCTTTGTCCACTAAGCCATTATGATAAATGTTAGTTTTATTAATAAACATTAAAACAGGTAAAATCTTTTGTCATTCCTGTTTCGAAGTATTGCTTTTCTCTGAAAGGAGAGGAATCTTACATGGGTAGAGAGAGGTGCTAACCACTGTGAAGCATGCTGACGGAATGAAGTGTTAGCGTGTTGAGGCCCACACACAAACAGAGAAGAGCACAGAGCAGGCACAGACAGCCCCCCTCCCCCCCCACACACACACAGAGACAGCCGATGATACTAACCTCAGCAGCTCAGAATCCTCCTTGTCGTCCTTGGTGGGCGTTAACTTCACGGCTCCCTTCTTAGCTCGAGGGCATCCGGACAGACTGACAGACAGAGAGTTAGCAGATAGAGATATACAGATTATAGTAGAATAGATTCATGTACTGTAGATTATAGTAGAGTAGAGCAATGTACTGTAGGTTAATGTGCTATAAATAAGTGGTTCTCAACCTTTTTGAGTCCCAACCCCCCAGAACAATCAGGTTGGTGTTCGCGACCCCCTCCCACCCACCCACTCCCACCCCCCCAAAAAAGAAAAGATTTTGTTTGTGTGCACGTGTAGTGCGTGTCCAATCTAAATTCAAGTGCAGGCGCACTTTGACTCATACACACACTCGATAAAATCGAGAAAACTATCTGGCGACCCCCAGAAATGATGTTGCGACCCCCGCAGGGTTCATGACCCCCATGTTGAG
The DNA here is from genome assembly GCA_036023535.2 of Galaxias brevipinnis. Lineage (NCBI taxonomy): Eukaryota > Metazoa > Chordata > Actinopteri > Galaxiiformes > Galaxiidae > Galaxias > Galaxias brevipinnis. The sequence continues at coordinate 1,200 of JAVQIZ010191468.1, read as the reverse complement.
AACCAGTGCTGTAGATTATAGTAGGTAGGTTATAGTATAGTAATGTACTGTAGGTTATAGTATAGTAATGTACTGTAGATTCTAGTATAGTAATGTACTGTAGATTATAGTAGATTAATGTACTGTAGATTATTGTTGAGTAAATTAATGTACTGTAGATTATAGTAGAGTAATGTACTGTAATGTACTGTAGATTATACACACCTTCTGTGAGAGGCATAGTTTCCAGTGATGTGACCAGAGCCATCGCAACCAGGAGTAGGACACCTCAGAGAACACAACACAAGTACCAGCTCAGTACCACAGTACCATAGCTCTAACCCCCAGCACTGGGTTATTCACTCATTAAAGAATGGACTCCAGCTCAGTACCATAGTTTAGGACTGACCCCTAGCAGCCAAAGTAAAATCGAAGTTTCCGTCTTTTGTTGACGTTTTCAAATATAGTGTATTTTGATATTGCTTTTTGTAAACTGAAATTCAGATATACACAAGTGTGGGCAAAATGAAAAACATACAAGCTGGATCCTCCATATTACATGCAGGCATAAAAGAGCGTGCCCCCCCTCCCCTCTCCCCCTTTCCTCCTGTTAGGTTGATAACAAACATGGTGGTTACTGTAAGAAAAGGGGAAATGAAAACACAGCAGACATACTTTAGTTCAGCAGTGTGGGCAGCCATTAAAGTCCGAAGGGATTTATCAGCAAGAGGACAGCCTGACAGACTGGAAAGACAGAGGGAGGGACAGAGAAAAAAGAGAAGAAAAGGAAGAAAAGAGGGGGGGGTAGTAAGTGAGAGAACGAGAGAGAGAGAAAGAGCGAGAGAGAGAGAGAGAGAGAGAGAGAGAGAGAGAGAGAGAAAGTTAAATGATTAGTTAAGGAGATCAATCAAACACTGATAAGGAAGGCGGTAGTAAATCTTAGTTAAAGTTAATAATATTTGTTCAGGACTGATTGTGAAGCAGAGTTAGATCAACAGGAAGTTGGTAACAGTGTTAAAAGGTTTTCTTGTTTGAATGTACCACTGACATGCAAGGTAAGCAGCAAGTAATCAATGAACCAAATGAACCAGAAGTTCACATGGGATTTATGAAAACAAAGTGTTGGCTTGGGGTTCAGTTGGTCAGAGGGGGCGGGGTGAACGAGGTGGAGGAGGAGGAGGGGGCGTGGTGGAGGCGGAGGGGGAGGAGGGGAGCGGGGTG
>JAVQIZ010191453.1:0-43709 GCA_036023535.2 Galaxias brevipinnis | reverse complement strand
CCCCCCCCCCCCCCCCCCCCCCCCGCCCCGAGTAGGGACCAGGGGTCTGTGCATGGGTGTGCGCAGTCCTGTGGCCCTGGGGAGACAGTTATGTATTGTAATGTATTCCTGTGACATCCTCCCATGCTGTTTACAGGGCTGAGCTGCCTTCATTAGCATTAGTTCACAGGCCCGTGTCTCCTGACAGTTGTCCTTGGAACCCCGGGGCTCTTACCTCCAAAAGTTCACAGCTCGTAGAGCAGGGTGGGATGGCGGCATCGGTGCCTTTTCCTCTCCGCTAGGCTCTACCCTTTGTTTAATTATGGATAAGAGCTAGCCGCACACTCTCTAGAGCCTTGTTTATTTTGTATTTGCGTGCGCATCTGTGTGTGTGTGCGTGCGTGTGTGTGTGTGTGTGTGTGTGTGCACTATATTTTTGTGGAACTTATTAGAGCTGGCATGGTTATACCTAACTTGTTTGTTCAGCACATATTTATAGTAGTACTTTTGTTAAATCTTTCATCCAAATTATTGTCACAGCAGGGTCAATCCAAAAAATATCACTCTACACTGGGATGTTGTTCCATTGAGGAATGTAGGGAAATACAAAAAACATATTTGGTAAAATGTTCTCACCAGCTGGTCCATGAGCTCAACACGCTATGGCCATACCAGAGGACTGTGTGTAAAGGTCATGTGACTGCCAAACAGGAAATGGCTGCTGGTTTGAGCAGCCAAAATGTCCCGCAGCGATAGCGTAATGGGCAGCATTGTTGGAAGCCAGTGAAGTGTTACGTGGATATGCCACCTGATTTTTCTCCCACACCTACACACCTGCAATTACCCCAGCCCTGATCAGGCTTCCAGTCAGTTGTGATAAATGCAACTGAACATGCCGTGCCCTGCCTTTGGGCCAGAGTTTGTGCATATTTGAATGGCAGGCAGGCACTTTCACGTAGTGGAGCGTTTTATTAGTTTTTAATGATTATTTCTCTTTTGATTGACAGTTAGTTGATAGAAAAGGGAAGCTCATCTCCCTAATACCTGTTAATTGAAGCGGTCGGAATGCACATCATATTATCGGTTGAGAAGGCGTGCTGAGTGCGCCCAGTTTAACAGTATTGTGAGAGTGCAGTTGTTATTCTACTTCTTTTGTCTTTCTTTGACAGGAAATTATTAAATGTGTCTCTGTCAAAGTTTCTCTCACGGAGAAGAAGCTCTACTTAGAGTTGACAGAAAGCGCAATTACCCAAGCCACAATTTTCTCCAGTTTTCTCGTGTGTGTGTGTGTGTGTGTGTGTGTGTGTGTGTGTATGTGTGTGACTGTTCCCAGTACCACAGTGCGCTGATGAGATTCAAACTAAAATCCTTATGTCATGACTAATTCTTCATGCTTTTTTAATGTTCCCTTTCCCATTTAGTTCTGAAACTAGAGGAAAAAGTACATCCGGTAAAAGTTGTTTCACAGAGACTTTGTAAGAAGATTTATGTATCTGGATGAGCCGAACTGAGATGAAGGAGGCACTGGCACTCGTATCCCCCAGTCTCGTGCAGTTTAAAATATGGCTCCCTCACTATGCTTCCCTGTCACAGACGTTACAGTGGCTTTCTACGCAGGCGGCTGAGCACCTCTAAGAGATGCACCGTGGGTAAGGTAGACTGAGTCTGACTGCTAAAGACCCTTCCACGCTTCCTCCCGGTAATGGAGGCTTCTTCACTCCCACTGCCAGCTCCAGCAGACTGTTTGGAAGCACATCTGCTTTGTTTTGACTTGGAGGAGCTTGATTACATTAGACTGGGGCTGCACGCTGCTCTGCTGCAGACGAGGCGGGCAAAAAAGCAAGGGCGACTTCTCTTGACAGTGTGCCGTAGCCGTGTACCGTAATGTAATTTCTTTTGAAATATAAAATGCAGTGTGTGGGTCTCCTTGGGAGGTAGCCTAGATAAAACCGAACAAACAGAAGCACTCTCTGTGCTCGCCCACTCACCGTTATACACAGTGGATCGTATGCAGTGCCTCTAGAGTCAGGGACAGAAAGTGATCCTAATTACATTTGATGAGCGGTTTATAAGATGCAGCATTTGACACTTGTATAATATAAAAAACTAGGTTTGATCATTGCTTGTTTTGTTGCACGGCTATGTTTCACTGGGTCAGGAGTTATCCATGGAAATTAACTCAAATTGTTGAAATTGTGGAGCTGTCTGGATCGGTTGTTTTTATTGTCTTGTTGTTATGTGTTGCAAAGGATAGAGCACAGGGAATAGGGAGGTGGCCATTACTATCTATTACTGTAGGCTGGCTGAGGGAGGCTTTATTTGGACTGTCGGTCAGTCCAACCTCAGTGCGGGTCAATGTTAAAGGATTAATGAAAGCTTTGAAAATCTCCTTATGACCACTTTAGGGTCTACAATATCTTACTGTGAAAAAAATGAATTGCCCCCTCATTAACTGATGCTCAAATCTCCAGATCTTGAGCCCTGTTGCCGTAATTAGTGGAAGGGGTAAGCTGGTTCGGTCGAGGAACCGCTCTTTTTCTTAAGCATAAAAATTGTGTTTCACTTTACAATTTACTGTACTGTAGGTGTATTACTCATGTATGTCCTTGCATTGCCGAGGCATTCCCTGATAGCTCTGAGGAGAGTTGCAGGCGTGTGTATCAGAGATGCTCATAAGTCTTTGCCCTCACGGTCAAGTCAAATCTCAAGTTTCTGGTCACGAGTCTCTCAAACATTTGATATTTTGATACCGCAGATGTTACATTCAGCTCGTCAGTCGTCAGACATTTCCTCAATGGTAAAAGCGCCCAAAAAGTATACAATATAATTACGTGTGTTCACGAGTCCCAAATCTCGAGTCCGAGTCGAGTCTCAAGTCTTTTGCGGACGAGTCCAAGTCAATTCTCAAGTCATTGTTTGAGCGACTTAAGTGCGACTCGAGTCCGAGTCACAGACTCGAGTCCCCATCACTGGTGTGTACTAATCTGTAAGTAGCCTTATGGTTGTGTTTATGCCTGAACTCCCTGTTGAACAGTAGTCTAAATGTAGTCTAAAACTACTTTATGCCAATGTTTCATGTTTTCAAGGGGACCTTAAAAGACAAAACCTTGTCTCTTTTAGAACCTTCCTTTTTTTTTGACCTGGGCAGTGTCACAGCATGCTCATCATCTATAAGCAGGATGGTTGAATGATGTGCAAAAAAATATGAAGCCCAAATAAAGCTCTTATGACAAAAAATGTATATATTTTTGTAATTCCTCTTATTTATCTGTGGGGTTTACTTTTTAATACCACTGTCTTCTTTGCTAAGGATGTAAAGAACCAGTGCATGATGAAAATATTACTTTTTAATACTGCAGTTTTAAACTGGACTAGAAACAATAATACTGTTTCTGTGTGAGCTGGATCTTCCATTCAGCTGAGGCCCAGACTGGTTTCACCGGGAACATTTTTTACAGTGTGTGAGACTTCCTGTAGCCTATGGCCCAATCTGGGCTGACTCGAGACGTCAAATGCCAGGCTATTATCACCCCGTAAATCTCTGCAGATCTCAATAAACTTCCTTTTCATTCTATCCAATCGCGCTAACACTGATGCGGACGGCCATTACATTTCGAAAGAGAAGGCATGAAAAAAGAACGAGAGGGAAGAGAAATGGTCTCTAGTTTCAAGGGAGAGTCCTGACTCGTATTTAAACATGTGTGCCATGCCAGGGAATATGTTCAACAATGATCATCCAAATGAAACAAAAAACTGCCTCGTTGTTGTACTACTATCGGGCATGAACAAGAGAAGTCATGGGATAGTAGTGCTATTTTAATTATATGAAATAAAATATCTTTATTTTTAACCTGTGGTCTGATGGTCTTGTTTGAATTCAGGACTTTGCTGTGTTAGATTTCCCATGATTCCTTTTGGTAATTCCACAATACAGCGACCATTCTCCGTAACTAGGCACCACTGAGCTGCAGCTCTACAGACATTAAGGCTTCCATTGATTACATCACCACAACCTCCCCCTTTCCTCTCTGAGTCAATGGTACAGAGTGTATTAATATTGACTGCCAATATGCCTTCAAGGCTTTCCTATTGGATTGGGTGATTGAAAAGCCAGAGAAAGCAATTTATCCAACGCTAAATGTATGCTTAATAGGGTAATTACCTTGCCTTACAAACACATAAAATGAAACCGCTACCAAGAGCCAAGGACCCAATGATGGTGTTAGTGCAATATTGAATTGGCAGCTCTTACTGACTGAGGTTTTCAGGAAAATAATGAAATATGCTATTTTTAAGCTTTTTAATAATGTGCACTGCAGTGAAGTGAAATGTGTCTGTTAAAGATATGAAGTAAATTTATTTTCATATAGACAGTACCTATACATGGATTAACAAAGACAGGGCAAAATTAAAAGCTGTTCAGTCCAAGAAAGTAATCTTTGGACATTCATTGTATTGTCCTTGTTTCATTTGCAATTTCAGTGAAAGGGCGAGCTGTTCCCTAGTAATTTTATGAAAGCAATCAACACTTTAATCATACGTGTCGCTGTTTCAAACAAAGACGTAGGGCTGTTATAAAGTTAAGAAATAATTCCCCCTATTCCTCTGTCCTCTAAGGGTGGAAGTTGTCCAAACTGTTTATCTGAATGGACAGCTTTAGTGCCTGTTTGCATGTGGGTGATTTTTTTTTACCCACCTTGTGTATATAAATGTTGCCAAACAGCAAGTGAGTTAGCTTCTCCTTACGGTGTCCAGTAGCAGAGGAGGAAAGCTGTGAACTCATGATGGGGGCAGATGGGGTACAATATTTGGCTATGGTGGTGTGTTGGGTGTAAATCGGGTCAGGCAAGGTTAATCCTGGGGGATTACCTACAACATTTAGCAGGAGATTCCCATATCTCCTCCTTACTTCCTCAGTGTTCCGTTTGTTTCTCCTCCCCCACCTTGCCGCCATAAATATCGCAGGGGAGACGTGGCGACTGGAACATTTTGGGGGTGCAGGAGAATAATGGGGTCTGACAGACAAATCCCAAAATAAAGCCCCCCGTCTACCCTGTTCCGTCCCCTGGTCTCTCTGCTGACCCCGTCCCACCCAGCCTAATGGAGGTCTGCACAGACTCTGCTCAACCTGAAGCATTCATTATGATCACTCTGAACACACTGGAATGTACAGGATGATTATGATGATGTGAGGCATTTCAAAACATGTTCAATAGGGCATGAATAGTTTGAAATCTGCTGGTCGCTTTGGGGTTTGTGCTGCTTTAATATAGTATTACCTGGAATATAATGATCACAAAAAATCACATAACTCAAATGCAGAATTTGGCAGGGGTGGGGTGGGGCTGTGCTGTGTCTCTCGAGTATCATAATTACATTTGATGAGCGGTTTATAAAATGTGGCATTTGTCAATAATATAATAATGTAAACAGTCGGTTTGATTATTACTTGCTTGGATTTGTCAACTTTCTATACTCTCTATTATGTGTACCTGTTTTTCTCCTCAGCCAATCGGGGCGCTGAATCCTAAGCGTGCCGTTTTCTACGCGGAGCGCTATGAGACGTGGGAGGAGGACCAAACACCACCTAACCACTACAGCTCTCACTACTCCACTGCTGCTTCCACCCTGCTGTGGCTCATCAGGATAGTGAGTAACATCACAATCAACCCTGTACTGTCTCCGTCACTAACAGATCCCCGGTCTAAAGGTTACGTTTAGCATAATGCTACATCCAGTGAGTTTTCCTCTTGCCCTGGCGAAGCAGAGAAAGCTGAAAACCATAACCTTAGAAGGCTTGTCATCTCGGCATTAGGGTTGATTGTCACTTGTCAAACTAGATGATGGTGTTGCTGTGAGGTCTGTCGGCGCGGCGCATCTTAACGCCCAACCCTTTTACGGGGCTACCGCGCAACCTCCCCGTTTGATTGGCCCCCTGAGTTCCACTTGAGAGGCTCAGCGAGAGCATTTCACAGGCCAGTAAACTGGCATATGTGGACTAAATAAAGAGCGGCCGGGTAATGATTTACAGGAGCCGTTGTGACAGGTTTATGTGTCTCAGACAACCCGGGGAGTGCGGGGAGATATGTCCATCAGCCTGCTGAGCACTGTCCTCATTTACTCTGAGGACGACAAGGAGGAGGCCCGTCTGTACCCGCCCACCAGGGCTTCTCCTTACCAGGCAAAAGCCAACCCTGTACTGCCTCTGGCGGCTGGGGGGTGCATTTGATATCGAAGTCTGCACGGTTCACTTGAGAGCGCTTGATTTTGGGAGTTTGCGGGGAGGGGTTTTCTCCCCTCATTAGTAGGATAGGCTGTGATGGATTGGGAGAGATCCCCTGACAGCAGTTAGACTGGCTTTCGCGAGGGTTTTCTCCCACAATCCTTCTCTTCCTCTGCTGAGTGATCTGTCCCGGACCACGATGCCGCCATCTCAGGCTGAGCAACACCAAATATGAGCCAATTATCACCATCTCTCAGCGCGAGCAGGAAGAGCCCTAATTAATTCCCCCTCAGGCATGGCTAAATGAGTGAGGGATCTCTACAGACATCCCCTGCACAGAGAAGGAATAACATCCCACACAAAGAAATAATGTTCTGAATAACATATACAGTATGTTTTACCTACATTCTGTCAAGAGTTTAGATATGGATCTTACAGAAAGAGTCTGAGTGCAATTAGAATTTGTCAAACTACTTCCAGAATCCAATCTTAATTGTTTCTTCTTCTGTTTACAAAATGTACAAAAATTCTAAGCTTTCTGGGAACGTGTGGAGATCTGGCGGGTGTAACGCAGCATATCTGTTTTTTTTTAATGCTTTTTTTAGGAGCCCTTCACCACGTTCTTCCTCAATGCCAATGGTAACAAGTTTGACCACCCTGACCGAACCTTTTCAGCCATCGCCCGTTCCTGGAGGACCTGTCAAAGGGACACCTCAGATGTAAAGGTGAGATGACCAGCAGGACAGTAAAGTATTATTTTGTGTCTCTCAAGTCAACTTGTCCATCATCAACATGCATTATAAGCGAAGGCAATTTTAGAACTTACTCCTCCGCATCTGAATTCCAGTAAGGCTTCTTAAAACCCACACAATGTCACTCTAAAATATACCATGAATTATAAATCACACAGAAGAACAATGAGGCACGGAAAACGGATTTTACACAAAGATATTCGAAGCACTTTAAAATACATATTTGATACAATATAGAAACAAAAAACATTTAAAGAACGACATGGCTGGATAGATATAGCAAAGGTGCACGGAAGCTGTGTGCCCTTGGAAGACAAAAGCCCTGTGTCCTCAGAGACTGAGCAGTCACAGAAAACGCTGAACCCTGCTGATTCGCCTCAGTTTTGCACACTGCATAACACGCAGCAGGAATATGCACTGACCTCAAAGTGTCATTTATTTCTAGCACACCACGCATTGGGTTAGTGTTGCCTCAGGCAATTAATAAAGCATTAATGACAAAAGCTATTTAAAATGTAGTCTTTTATGTACAGACAGGGCTTTTACTTGCCAGGGCCCGGGGAGAGTAGGCAACAATCAATGTGATATGGAGTCAGAAAGAGCTGTGAGCCAGACAACAGCCAAATAGTCCAACGCCACCCTGTTAACAAATACTGCCTACTTTAGACCGCTTGTATGTCTGCACGCATTCACTTCTACACAGATAAGATGGCTGCGCGTCCATCACAAAAAGCACTTAGAAAAACTTTACATATTTTATAATGTATTAGTAGCAGAATCTTGTGTGTTTTCTTACCTACTGTACAATACAGTACAGTACATTAATATATCAAAGGATATACTGTAGCAAATCGCCAAAAGGTTAACCGTTTGATGGCAAGCGGTTTCTCTTCTTTATATTTGTATCATAGAAATTTGTATGTGTATTGTTATGCCTACTTGGGAGTAGTTTAACATGTAATGCATATATCTATATATAACACGTACAAATACACTTTAACTGAGACTATGGTATGAGCATGAGTGTCTAGGGTTAAGGTCAGTCATCCCCCAGCTTAGTGAGTGGGCCGTCAGGCCACTGATTAAAAGGCAGCTTGTTTTACCTGGGTCCCCCTTTTATTAACCCCGGCCTCTGCCTGCAGTAATGACTACAAGACCCGGGGAGGTGGAGCCCATAACAGGGCTGACCTCCTAAAAGAGCAAGTCAATCGGAAACAACCCTGCAACAACCCAGCCTTTCTTCTCTGCGGACTACGGCTCCAAAACTACCCCAAATCATTAGCGGTGCTGCGCATCCATGCCTTTACCTTCTCATTACTGTGGGTGTGTGGGTGTGTGTGGGTGTGTGTGTGTGTGTGTGTGTGTGTGGGTGTGGGTGTGGGTGTGGGTGTGGGTGGGTGGGTGGGTGGGTGTGCGTGCGCACGGGTGTGCGTGCGCACGTGTGCGGGGGGTGCTTACTCACACATGCGAACAGTGATAGAAGCAGTGTTGTCTTTGAGCAGTCAAGAATCCCAATAACTGCCCACCCCCCCCTACTCTGCTCCCCAAAAAAGCCACTGGGCCGTCTGAAGGAATCCAGCAGCACTCTACCGGTGACAGATTTTGACGAACGTGTCATTAGGGTGACACCGTGTAAAGCAATGGAGGCTTGTGTGATTGACTTGTTAGCCCATTACGATGCTGTTGCAGAATTAATGGCTGCCAGGGGAGGTGGGCTTGAAAACGGAGCTGGCAGTTTTAACGGCTTGGTGCTGAGTTACGGCAGGCAAGTGTACGCACAAAATAGGGGCGATAGAGAGGGAGGGAGAGAGAGAGAGAGAGAGAAATTGAGAAATAGCTGTTCTTGTTGCGCTGCCCCTGTCATGGCCAGGGGGGGAAATGTGACCAACAGCAGACTAAGCTTTTACGGGGGTGTAGCCTGTCAAGCTACCTCGCTCTCTAAATCTGGTGATTTATTAGGCCTAAAAGCTCTGCCCCGTTATGTACCCCATAGGCATGATAAAAAAAAATCCACAGCGTTACTGAACACGACAAACACTACATTCATAAAACAATCCTGATACAAGAACACTTTAAGATCTAGGACGGACTCCTGCACCCTCCTTGGCAATGCACAGACAATCGGAGAGAGTTTCAATGGGTTCTCAAATGGTCCTCTAATGAGGGCTCTTGTCAAAGATGGGCAAGTGGAGAGGCAGCATTCCTCCTGTGCACATGCCTCAGTGTACAGTGGAATCTCTCCTAATGTTATGATGGTAATTCTCGGGGCTGTTACTCATGGCTGCAGGTGGCATGTGCTCGGGCGGATTCTTTTTTTAACTGAATGCGGTAAAAAAGAATGGGGAGAGGGGACTGAGGGACTACACGCCTCTTGCTTTTAGGCTGTTCTCTAATAATAATTATAAAAATTTAGTTTATTTAGTTTTTAGCGCTTTTCTAGATACTCAAAGCGCTTTACACAATTTGGTCGCCAATTAATACCACAGAACGAACAACAAATGGACAGACAGTTATCAACAACATTCAGACGTCAGACTTGCACACACACATAGGACACACAGACCAACTCCAGGTGAATTGGCAGTGACTGGTCAGGGCACTGATAGGAGGATGCGGCATGTTTTTTGATGAATTAATACGAGGCTCTAGGTTACTTGTGCAAACTGCATCCCCTCACCACCCTCGTGTGAGATACCACAAAGGGGTTCCAGTGATACACGGCTGTGATTTGATCACTCTGAGGTTTTACCTGGCTCCTGTGATATTTTTCAGTCCCCAGCCCTAGCTTTATTACTCTCAGGATGGGTTTTAGAGGGGGCTTCATTACCATGCTGAGTTCCCATTCGTACAGCCACTCTGACCCCCTTCTATGACTAGCAGCCACCTCTGCCACAATCTCATTTAAAACACAAAACACCACAAAGAAAATAAATCAGACAAAAGTATCACTGTGGCCTGCTGTGTAGTTTGTTTTTTGTCACCCTTTCTCCCTGAAGCCTCAGTCACACTGGCCACATATACAGATTTTTCTCTCAACGGTTAGTTTCTCTTTAGATTGCTCTCTTTCATCCCGGAGTTGGATTGAGTCGTTGGTTTATTGTGCGGTGAAACCTGTGGTATTGGACATTGCGGCCTTGTCAGTCACAGTAATAGCATGCCTCTCTCTCTTTCTTTGCCTTCGGCGCTCCAGGAGCTGATCCCAGAATTCTACTACCTCCCGGAGATGTTTGTCAACAGCAACGGCTACCACCTGGGGATGAGGGAGGACAGGGCCATGGTTTGTGACGTGGACCTGCCAGCGTGGGCCAAGAAACCCGAGGACTTCGTCCGGATCAACAGAATGGTGAGGGAAATATCCATGTTGGGTTTGGTGCGGCCAGATGTTCCACGCTAGAGACCATTATAGTACTTGTTCCAAGAACCTGGTTACAATAGAATAGCAATGATAGTATTGCACGCTGTATCTACATGTTATAGGGGTTGGATTCTATTATGGGTATGCAGTTCAGCTTTTTCTTTTTACATTCAATTTATAAGAGCTCCTTCCTCACCTCAGCAGTCAATAAAGACATTCTCCTGAACCTTTGCCACCCCTCAGACTGCCCCTGCCGTAGCCAAAGTCTCCCTGACTTATTCATGAAGCATCTAATAAAGTGCACTGCTCAATACTAACACAATCTACTCCTGACCCGAGTGATGTCACTGAAGGAAAAGGGCCAGTAAGTGTCCCCTATAATGTTACCTAATGCAGGCCTCATCAATCATGATTTGACGGTGTAAGGGGCTCGGCTGTGGTCTGCTGTAGCTCAGGGCTCGGGGGCCACAGCTCCCTACAGACGCCCAGCGCAGAGACAGAGGAATAGTGATCCCTCTCTAGACTCTTGTCCAACACATGTACAGTACCTTCTGTCTGCGACCACAGACAAGTCTCTTCCTCTCGTGTAGCATCAGCCGTCACCCCCGCTGCACTCACAAGGGGTGAATATGCAGAAGCAAATACACAAGGAACTGTGTCTGATTACAAGCTTAAAACCACAAGGAACATGGACACCCAGTTATGCATGCATACATACATACATACATACATACATACATATATGCTCAAACCATTCTGCATACAGCATTGGGTATACAGTATAATACGACACTTGCATGCACATTGTGACATGCTAATGCTGACAGGAGCTAAGCGTGCAAATGTATGTGACAAAGGGTAGCGTGCATGTTGTGATGGCAGAGGATACGCTCGTACCGTTGGTGGGCAAAGGAACAGAAGCAGGGGCAGGCAGTGGGAACACACTTGACCTTTTCAGCAGGAGTGACAGTGCTGGGTGGAGAGGCCGTCTCGTGGAGGTGACCTTTCCCCGAGCTCTATCCGCCCTGCCTGGTCGGCTCGATCAGCCTCATACACAGGCAGGGTAAGGCAGCGGGTGAGGGGCGGCCATGTTGTAGGGTCTAGGCCTAAACATGAGGAGAGGGTAACATACAAAGGGGATGGAGAACACCAGACCTTTCTGTGTAAAAAAATAAATAAAAAATAGGCGAAATAGAATGATATTTCTGCAGTTCCGTTTCTACCCTGTACCATCTTCTTTTCCCCTCCTTTTTTTTAATTTTTGCATTCTGTTCTGTATTCTATTTTTGTCAGTGAAATTCGCTCTCTCTTTCTTTCTGTCTCTTTGTCTTTCTAAAAAAAACACTCTCCTTTCTGCGTTACTGTCTCTCTCCCTGAAAATCATTATTTTTCTCTCTCACTCTTTCTGCCCCCCCCTTCCTCTCTCTCTCTCTCTCTGTTGTACACACACACACACGCGCGCACACACGAACCCCCCTCCCTCAACGTTCCCATCTTTGCATGTGCCACTTCCAATTGAAGTGACATGCCCTGTGGCTAGCTCAGCCTCTGTGTACTCCAACTGGCTTTGTTGGTAATGGCTGTTATTCCTGATGTGAGAGGGAGAGTGTAAATTCCTCTAGCAAGGCTTTAGAGCTGCTAGAATACCAGCGAATGTTTTTTTGTGTGGGTTACGACAGAGAACAACAATGGCCACGGTGAAATTTCCCTACTTTTTTATAATTAGTCCTAGACCAGATAAAACTACTACATTAAAAATCCATCTCCAGATCTGTACACACGTATTTTATCAACTCTGGTCCTGCAGACAGTGCACTGTAAATTGGATCCCCTTCTTCATGCAAAGCTTGCTGGTCGTTATTTTTAATAGATGGAGAAATATCTGATTTGTGGCTGACTCTCTGTAACATAAATCCCCAGGGGCTTGCTCTCAGTTTTTTTTTCATAGTTTGGCAAGAGAGAAAAATTGCTGCTATCTGTGCATGCCTTATATGTAAAATTCTGCTTCCAATAAAAATGCAGTTTCTTCGCTATTTGATTACTGTGTCGCAAGGTTGATAGTTCCACCATAAACTATGAGCTAGGCTGTTTTGGTGCGCAAGTACAGTTTTGTCGTGTGTGTGTCGTCCCCCCGTCCCCGTCCCCCCCTCACACACACATACATACACACATTTTCTGTGCGCTACTGTGAGCCTTTCACCTCTAATTGTCCTGTTCTCTTCTGACAGGCCCTGGAAAGCGAGTTTGTGTCGTGTCAGCTGCATCAGTGGATTGACCTTATTTTCGGCTACAAGCAACGTGGCCCGGAGGCAGTGCGCGCCCTCAACGTCTTTCACTACCTGACTTACGAGGGCTCCGTCAACCTGGACAGCATCTCTGACCTGACGCAGAGAGAGGTAAGCAAAGCAACCGCTTCATCGTCATGGTGTCCATATCCCTCCCCTTAATTGAACATGCACAGTGCTTCCTGTTTTAATACGTGTTGAAGTATGAAGGATGCAGCAACGGAGCACTGGGAGTGTTTCTCTCATCTGTCAATCATGGTGTCACAGGATGTAAGCCAGGAGAGAAACAAGCTAAGCCATTGACTCATCAACTTTACCCTGAGATTGCCTTAGTTTGGTGATAACCCATGTAAATAGTTCTGTTTTAACTCAAACCCTTTCCTTTCATGAAGTCATCCACTGTGTTGAATCCAGGATAGACATCAGTGTCTCTCAACTGAAATACTTAACTCGTATGATGCCTCCTCCCATACTCAGATCAATTAATGTAAGTTTCTTAAGAGCTCTTTGATTAATCATCATGGACCTTCTTGTGAATTAACAGGGGGAGGGAATACTCTTATTTTGGGCTACTTAATTGACTTTGTGTTAGCTGGTCTCTGCACCAGTAGTACTTGTGAATAGCTTAATTGCACGGAGGGGAGAGGGAAAGTGAGACTGCAGCAGCAGCAGCTGGCATGCAGTGTGCTGCTTTCCAGTGTGATCTCCTCTCTCCCTGTGATATCCACCATCTGCTGTCTGCAAAACAAGTCATTTATATACTGTCACTTCCAGGGGTGCCTTTATTTATCAAGTGACCACTATGCAAATCACAGGAGCAGGTTTATTTTTTGTTGGGGGGGGGGGTTTATCAAACAATATGGAGAAAGCTTTGGTTTTCATCATTTCACATAACAGGCCCAAGCAATTATTGTTGTTCCATCAGAGTAAGGGGATTTAGGGCTGTCTACCTGAATGCGTCCAATGGGAACTGACAGTTGGGTTATTTAGCCCCAGATTACGGTGCCAAAAACCGATATTCACTAATTGTGTGAGGTTGATGATGCATTGTGACATATGTCTATATTCGAGGTGGAGAAGTTGCCTACTGTTTACTAATTACAGCAGATATGTGCAAGACTAATTAAGTTATGACTCACTAGATATCTATTACTCCAGTTGGATCTGAGCTTTTCTTCCATATTTATCAGAACAGTTTGACAGTGGGTGAGCTGTAAGGTCAACTTTTAAAGACTAGAAAAAAGAAAGCGATGGAAACTTTGAAAAAAGGACAATTAGATAAATAGTTTGTGTTGTGTTGATTGAAAGCGCATCAAGTGTCGACTGTCTGATAAAATTCCAACTTCACAGACTTCAACAGGACGTGTTGGAAACAGCAGGATTTAAGTGGTGACAATTGCTGTCCATGTTGGTCGAGGTGGGATCAGTGTATTCTGGTGCTCTTGGAAAAGCCTAATCTACCAGCTGCCTGACTGGAGTCAATGAGGTGGATCAGGGAAAACGTACTGGCCACGTGCCTGGTTCAGAAACCTACTGAAATGTGACGATTGGCTCCAGGGTATTGATTCATTCTGGCCTGACAGGTGAAAACGGAGCTCCGGCATTTGCCACTGCAATTATGGCATTAAAATGTCAAGAAATTAGAGGTCGGAATAAAAAGATAATTTCCCTGCTCGTGTCAGATTAGAACGGGGACGTGGTCTGACAGGCCGCTCGGCTCCGGTTGAGGTCCCTGTGACAGCTCTACTGGGCGCGCTGCCGAAACAGCGGCCCTTCGCCTTGATGTCTATCCTGACAGCCTTCTTGTATGGGAAAAACATGACAGCCACCCCTTGATACAGACCCTGCTGTGTCGCCGAGATGTAAACAGACAAATTATGCATCAGTCGGGTTTTTCTCTCCAGCAACCGTCTGTGCCTCCAGTTGAAAAGTCCCTCTTTACCGCTTATCGAAGGGACAACCCAATTGAAGAATGTAATGTTAGCCAATGTAGGAGTTATGGTAATGACGTAGAGATGTGATAGAACTGTCTAAATATTTGACCTTAACAATGAGAACCCTCCCCTCCTATGCTATACATACTGACATACCATAAACGCATTGCCTGTGTTGATAGCACTGCTTGAGAGAATAACCTACTGGTTGAGACAACCTGATCTGCTCTAACACCCTCTTGGCAGTTTTTGTAGCTACTAAAAGATTAAGGCTAATTTCAAACATATTTTTTGTTGGCATGACATGTTTTTTGGAACCACTGTTTTGGATCTGATAAAAGAACACAGACTTTTCATTAAGGCTGTGGGGAAAAAAAGATTTGTTATGATGCTCTGTTAGCAGTCACGATGCTCTGTTAGCAGCGATAGTATTGAACTTTAGATTTAATAAATTTTTGAGTCTGGATATTCTAAACAAAATTATGTTTATTGTTTGTTGTTTGCGCGGTCATAGTTGTGTGCTGTGTAAATATGTCTCTGATTCAGGTGAAAGGTCACGCTGAACATATTTGTAGTTCCCACATTCTCAGGTTCTGTGAGTCAGCGCAGTTACACGCTGCTTAGCGGGCCAACGCCAGGGCCTTGTCTGCATTCTCTCTGACAGAGTTGTTGTTGTGCTCTCGCAGTGCATGAGCGCACCCGGGAATGGTGCAGGGGCTCTCTGCGAAGACTCTGTCACCTAGTGTGGGAAACGGCAGAGACAGAGACGTACCTACTCACCTCTCAAGCCTGTTGACCCAGGCAGAAGAGGATGTGAGTACAGACAGACTGACACTCGGTGTGTTAAGATGGATGCTTGGTGCTCACCCAGGCAAAGCGGCTTGTTGCTGGGAGGGAGATCAGCAGATGGCTTTGGCAATAAGTGTCACTTATCAGCCAAAAAGCAGAGCCTCAAGTGGCTTAAACTAATGAACTGCCTGTTAAGTGTTCCAGATCTCTCTTTGAGATAGAGCTAACTTTCTGACACGCCTCGAAGAGGATTAGCGTTGAAGCACCTGAGAGATATTGACGTGTTTTGATCGTCCGCCAGAGAACATGCTCTTGAGATAACCTTCCACAACTCTTACTCTCTTTCACTCTCTGCGTGTCCAAATTGTTATTCTGAGACATAGTCGCCACCAAAACCGCTTCTATGTTCTAGTACCGAACAGTCAGGTGAAATATGTTGATGCTTTCCACATGGCCCTTTCATTCTTTCTGATCTTTGTATCAAATGTCTTTATTTGAACAGACGCTGTGACCCTCACCCCCAAGCCTAACCTTAAATAGCTATAATGTGAGCTGGTTATTACTTGACAGACTGCGTTGTAAAAGACCGCTGACGGACTCGTAATGGTTGCCAAATGTGCCGTCCAACCTACGTTCAACTTTCCCCGGGGTCCCACGGTACTCGGACTGGGACACCTCCTTTTTCGGTGCCCATGCGGAATGGGAAGTGACCAGAGGACGTTTGGGGGGGGGGGGGTGCAAGAGACTTGTCGACGTGCAGGTGGCCTGTCCTCATTCAGTATCACCTCGGAACACAGAGTGCACATTTATCCCACCCTGGCATGTGGTACCCAATGGGGGTATTTTGATAGTGAGTTGTGTGTACAGGCTGTGGTGAGTGAGGGCCAGTCAAGCGGGCGGACAGGCAGGCAGGCAGGCAGGCAGGCAGGCAGGCTGGGTGAGGGATGTATGTTCCATTGTGCTCAGTGGCATTGACGGACGTCTACAAGCTCCCCTCTGATGGTGGAAGTGGCTTCAGTCACATCAATCACTACCGCTGTGGAGTGCCTCTCTCTCAGTCAAGCTCCAGAGTGCGAGTTATACTCAAACATGGTTGGCAATCAAGATCTAAAGTCAATGGGAAAACATAAGTCTGAATTATTTTAACTGAAAGTTTATTTTAAGAGAATTAGCATGGGTTTAGTCTCTCGTGGTTAGGGTCGTTACCAGTTTTCACCTTCTGAAATACGCAAACAAGAAAATCCTCTAAATATTTGTTCGTTGACATACCATGGCCCCCTCACACTGGGTGCCTTTTCATTTTAGTGTGCTTGTGTTGCTTTATGTGTGTGTGTGTGTGTGTGTGTGTGTGTGTGTGTGTGCGCGCGCGCTCGCTCCTTTCTTTTGTTTCTGGCACAAAAACATCTAAAAGCAGGCCGGCCTGCTGCAGTCCTAGCTGAATGTCACTCCAGGTTAACGTTTGTGCAGCAAGGGCCCCTGCGCCTGGAAATGGGAATGGTTAACTGAAGCATGTTAATAGGAAAAGGCTTGTCTCTTCGATACTAACACTTGGATGACTCTGCAGGCTGAGGGGGAAGGGGGTGCACCCAGGCGGATTGGGAGTGCACCCCCCCTCCCTCTCCCTCTCCAGCCCCAGTCCCAGCCCCAGCCCCTCCAACCTCCCAACTCCCACCCCCTCCTCAGAGGCATGGCTGAGTTAGGATTTGCTTGCATTGTCAAGTAACGCATTGACCCATCACTTTGATGCATATTGATTGTGACAGCAGCTCCTCTCTCTCCCCTCTTTCTCTCTTTATCTCTCTCTCGCTCTCTCTCTCTTTCTCTCTCTCTCTCGTGAGCTCGCTCTCACTCGTGCTCTCTCTCTCTCTTTCTGTCTCTCTCGCTCTCACTCGCGCTCTCTCTCTCTCTTTCTGTTTCTCTCGCTCTCGCTCTTTCTGTCTCTCTCTCTCTCTCTCTCTCTCTCTCTCTCTTTCTTCCCCGCAGGCCATGGAGGTGCAGATCCAGAGCTTTGGACAGACGCCATCTCAGTTGCTTATTGAGCCACATCCTCCTCGCAGTTCCGCCATGCACCTGGTGAGAGAAATTGGCGTGCTGGGAAATTTCTCTTTACAGTGTCCATAGCAGTGTGCATATGCGTGCGTTTTTGGCATGCGTGTGCGCAAGTCTGTTAGGCTGTGTGTGTGTGTGTGAGATATGTGTGATATTATATGTATGAATGTTTTGTATGTAAGAAATATTTTCAGAGCAAATTTTTAAGATAAGAAACAAAAAAATACAAAAAATATCATCGAAACATGCATACTTGCATACTTTGCCCTGTTATTTTGTAAGATACAGAGAGACAAAGGGCAATTGAATGCTTTGCAGTGGTTTAAGTAGGGACACATTCACTCTCAGAGTTTATTTTACTGTCTAGTTCCAAAGTAGTCATACTATAATGGTAGCGCAGGGGCTAAGCGGTGTTCCCTACTGGCCCAGGCCATCTCCTCAGCAGTAAGCTACTCTTCCCTGTCTAATCCATGTAATAGGCCAGCATAGCCCTCATTATCCTCACAGGCCTAGCTGGGAAAGCCTGCAGCCATTCCCTCCATCTGTATTCCCACTCGCTTGCTCTACCAGGCTTTCCCAGCAAGAGCCTTTATATGTTAAGTCCCAAAAAGACGTTTTACTTCAGTGTTCTCATATCTTCTAACAGATGTGTGTCACACTTACTTTGTAAGGCCTCAAAATATGGTAAAGTCATTTCTGTTGTATGAAGTGGCAGAATTAGAACCAAAAACTGATATGGTCAGTTTAGGGTAAAGCAGCGAGACCATAGCAAATCTTTTTTGAGCTAGAAAGTTGATTTGGGTGTTCTTTTGCTATCTTTTGTCGTTGTTATGGAACCATAACCAACCCATTAGGAGCAAATAGCTGAACTGCTGAAGGTAGAATGTAGTTTTTGTCTATACTATCAAACTCTGTTAGAGTTCTTGTAGCGCTTACTCACTGTTAACAATATAGAAAAGAAGCTCTTAAAACATAAACCAAAACACAAGGAAATGTTCTCACTTTCAGTGCCACTCTAACTGTATCTAACTGTATCTCCTTTCCTTTACACTGCTTCTATGCCACTTCAACACAGCCCTCTATAGAATGGGTTGCTGGTTGCTTTGACTTATGTTGCTTTGACTTAACTGTATGGTTAAGAACCGTGCACTCCATAGCAAATCTCTTGACGTTCTCCTCTTCTGCTTCCAAACTGAATGCTTTTCAGAAACACGTGTATCATGTATACGCCATCTCATATTTATGACATATTCCATTTCAGCTTTTTCCATGTGTCTTAACCCCTGTCTGACCAGTCCTCCATTTGACTACTGTCTGGAGAGGGGATGGGTGGCCTCTCTCATCCAATCCCCTCATCCACTCCTGTGCATGCAGCTCTCCTCTGTGTCTGTACCTTGTTTACCTCGAAAACCTCCACACTAATTGCCTCTCTCCATTCTGTGTCCTTTTTCTCTCCATCCTCCCGTTTCCTTCCTTTCCACCTTCTTGTGCCTTCCTACCTCCTCCCTCCTTACTCCTCCTCCACTCCTCCTCCACAATTCCTCTTTTTTTCTCTCTTTCTACTCAATAGTGTTTCCTTCCACAGAGTCCGCTCATGTTCAAGGACCAGATGCAGCAGGACGTCATCATGGTGCTGAAGTTCCCCTCCAACTCTCCTGTGACCCACGTGGCGGCCAACACCTTGCCCCACCTCACCGTGCCTGCCGTGGTCACCGTCACCTGCAGCCGCCTGTTCGGCGTCAACCGTTGGCACAACACCGTCGGTGAGTGGCGCGCTCTGCCCACACGGCACACAAAAACACAGCAGGGTATTGTCTGGCACGAACAAGAACAGCCTGTGACACCCGCGCCGACACGCTCGTGCTCACTTGTACACGGCGCCAGCACACGCACACACACACACACACACACACATGGGTTCACACCGTAGAGCACGTGCCCTCGTAAAACAATAGAACGCTGCACCATATGTCGTACCTACCACAGCAGTGGCCCTGTAAAATCACTTCATACCAATCACAGGCTAATCTTCCCAGTCCTAACAGAGCCCTCAGCCGGCTTTGCTGTGTGAGAGCGCCTCACAGGTAAAGTTTGACCACGAGTGCTTCCACATGTTCCTACTCAGGCATGTGTGAACAACATTACCCACAGAGCCCCTCCCCGACAGCGGGCCTCACCTCGGGGTCAAAGGGCCAGTGCAATGGTTACTGGTAAATTAGGCTGCGACTGCACCACATTCTCCCCACACTTCCCCATATGTCACTGTGGAAACACGGTGATCTAAGGACCAAAGAGTCTGACCACTGGAGACGGCCTAGCCGCTCTGCCACTAATGAACGCAGCTGGAGCACCGCATCACCTCCTTGTTGGAATGGGGGGGCGGGGGGAATAAATTGTGCCTTCCAAAAATAATGACGATAACAAGGACTTCATATTTTTTAAAACATGTTGATCTGCAAAAAAAAAATGTTAATTCTGCCCCACAGCCTTTCCCAGGGGTGTAATGGTTCTTGTCAGTTTGACAGTCAAAAAATATATATCAATAACCTCTATGAAAACCTCTCTAGTGCATTTCCAAAACTTGCCTGTGAGAGGCTTTAAACTGGCTTTACCAAAAAGCTTGCTTGTGTGTGTGTGTGTGTGTGTGTGTGTGTGTAATACTTTCTGTGTTTAAGTGTGTCTACATGTGTGTGTGATTGACAGTTTGTAGCATTTGGCGCTATCCTTAGTGATCCAGTGTGTCATTGTGTGTATCCAGGTCTCCGAGGAGCACCAGGCTATTCCCTGGAGCAGGCCCATCACCTGCCCATAGAGATGGACTCTCTGATCGGTGAGTAGGAAGACCTAGAGGCCAGACCCTGTCACTTGCACGGCGTGTGACTAATCTTAGACTAGCGCGCTCTTACCACTGAATATTGTGCTTGCCTTAGACATCATATGCAAATAGTGTATGTGCATTACACTGCATCTCGATTGAGTAGTACAGAAGGCGTACCTAGTAACTAGCATGTTGATTGACATGACATATTTATTTTGCAGCCAACAATTCTGGTACTAACAAGAGACAGATTACAGACTTGGTGGACCAGAGCATCCAGATCAACACACACTGCTTTGTGGTGACAGCCGACAACCGCTATATTTTAGTCTGTGGCTTCTGGGACAAGAGCTTTCGTGTTTACTCCACCGAGACAGGTGTGTAATACTTTTCACACCCTGTTCTGCTGATATAGTGTATTTGCTTGCTGTTACTGATACAAAAGAACAAGTTTTTTTTTACGGCCAGGTCTTGTTTAGAATAGAACCATCAGTTAAACATTCATCAGTTTATTTTTATTAAATTTTTTAAATAGCATAGTTGACTGTATTGATCACTTACACATGACTTTGTGTATGTTCCTGGCCCTTGGCCCTGCAGGCAAGCTGACCCAGATAGTGTTTGGCCACTGGGACGTTGTGACGTGTCTTGCCCGCTCCGAGTCCTACATTGGGGGGGACTGCTACATCGTCTCTGGCTCGAGGGATGCCACCCTGCTCCTCTGGTATTGGAGTGGCCGGCACCACATCATAGGAGACAACCCCAATAACAGTGAGTAGGAACACACAGCCACATGCGCAGACGAAGCCAGTTATTTTGCCCCTCTGGCTAAGGTCAGCAAAGGGATATTTTTTACAAGCTGGATTTACCAATAAATTACAGTCCCTCGTGGTAGAATTATAGTAATTGCACATGAGGAATGCAGAACTTTCACTGAAATCAGAATAGAAGTTCAAGTCTCGAAATTCAATAATGTGGAAAGACGGGAAGTATAATTCATTGGCTCTGAATCTATGCTATATTAGTGTGGTTCCTTGGGTTGTGCTGTGCTTTGTTTTCAAGTAGAGCACTCCAGATGTCTTGCCCTTCACATGGTAAACCCCAGTATGCGATTTCTGTTGCTAAGATCATTTAGTTTCTCATTCTCACTTGTAGTCCATCAGGGTATGTAGAGCGGGGCGCACAAGCAGTAGTTGCCCATGGAGCTAAATGAAAGGGCAAAGACTAGATATTATTTTATTTTTACATGACAATGCTATCGGTATATACTAGGCAATCTAGTGTTTCTAAGTGTCACATATTTTAGGAGATCTGGTTTAGGTGTGAGTGTTTTCTAATTAACTTCACTGAAGCTCAGACAGTTAATTAAGAATTTCAGCTTGGTTGCCTCCAATTAGCATGGGGCAATAGCCCTCGTGTTACTGCAGCAGGAAAACACTATTCCCCTGATATTCACACTGCCTACAATGCGCGTTCCATAAACAAAGGGAAAGAAGGGAACTCTAGAAAGAAGTGTGTTAGAGTTAGACTGTCCTTTATTGTCAATACAACATAGCATGCCTTATGTAAAATTAAAGATAAAAACGGTAACAATATTATAATAATAATAATAATAATTCGGCTTTTAGGTTGGAATTGCATTTTTCGTAACCATTTTATGTTCTTTATGTATTTTCTTATACATATTAAATATTAATATGAGAAAGAATGTGCACAATAAAAATACATATAATAGAAAGCTATGTAATACAAAAGATATATACATATATAATCAGGAACTATGAATGAACTGGCTTGCTAAATTGTAAGAGTCATACAACCTATCCGACACACTTACGGGCACACCTTAAAATCAATACCTGGCAACTGTCATTGTAAACTGTTATTCAGGTGTAAACCTATATCTTACAACGCCACCTCATAAAATACACCAAACTACCTCTGTTCAACCCCTCAACACTGTCATTAAAAGGATCTTTTCGATGAGTCTCACTCGGGTGATTTCATGGCTATTATACCTTTCACAATGACGGCTGGAGGTTGTGTGAATATGCAGCACCAGCCTTCTGTATCTCTGGCCCTCGTCGGCACGGAGACGTGACGTGCCAGTGAAATTGATTTCGCCCGCACCCCAAAAGCCTGCGTGTGTCCTAAATGCGTGATAATTAAAATAACTTCCAGCTCAATTGCGCCCCTGTCTCTCAGGCCCGTCCCATCACAGTGGTGTGAGGGGGGCATTTGCTCCGAGTAATTGTGGTGGCTGGCTCCTGCGGGTCCCTAGAGGTAGGGGAGGGTTGGGGGGTGGGGGGGTCCTCGGTGCAGTGTGATTGAATCTTTTGTCGGGTAGGTGAGCTGCGCTAGGTCCCTGTTCCCCCCGGGGGGCTTCTCTGACACATGTCCCATCCAGCCCTTCATTGGCAGAAGCCGGGACTGACAGCCCTGCTCAGGTCCTGGTCTCTGAGGGGCCGAGCAGCATCGATCATGAAGCAGGTCACTGACTGGGCTGCTGTATCCTGCCGAAATGATACAGAGAAGGGGAGGGAAGGAGATGGGGGTGCACTGGAGGGGAGAGGGGGTCCGACACCTGTACTCAGTTCAACATCCATCAAGAAGTTAATGTCATCATGACCAATACAAGAGGAATCAGTTCAAATTCAGATAGTAAGAATCTGTCTACACTATCTCCTATCTTATTTATACTTTATATACTCATATTATTTATGTATGTCCGTTGTCTAGCTTAAGTTTCTGCTTGTTAAGGATCATTCCTCCAGTTTGTAATATTGCACCTAAAGCCTGTTATTCTTTTGAAGAAGTAGCAGCTACATTGCAAAATATATATATCAGTTGCTTGCTCTGTTTTTGTGAGCTTCTTGCTATTACAAGTTTACTGTATTTTATACTGAAGGGTCAATTAGCTTTTTCCCATGTTTTGCAGGTTCACTGGTTATTTTGTGATGCATTTGATAAGTGACACTTTGAATTATAGAGTAGTGAATTTGTTATAGGTCCATACACCCCATATTTGGATTTATCATGTTGATCTTCGCATCTAAGGTAGTCCAATTGACTTTACAAACAGGCATGGGGTTTGGTTATATATATATACTTCTCCACGATGTTGACACCCTCAAGGCAGACACTATTGTGTCAGCAGTGCAGCGCTGCATCTCTCAGCTGGTGTGCGTGAGGTCGGCTCCAGGTGCTGTGAACCTCCCCTCACTAACCTCTCCCCTAGACATCATCCATCATATGACACACGGCCAGGGGAATCAAGGAGCTTGGCTGCCATCACTGGGTAGCCCAACAATTTACATGACAATTAAAAAGGACCTAGCTGCCAGCAGATGTGTGTCGCACACTCAATACGTCTGTGTTCCTATGTTTTCATGGCCTAATGAAGGTTGTGTGGTTGGTTGAAACTTTATTTGGAAACACCCATTTGAAATTACTGCTATTTTCCTGCTTTTTTATTTAATATTGAGTCAAATAGGTCTAACGCAATTATTTTTAAAAAAGTTACTTTAAATGAACAACCTGACAATTAAATTGTTAATTGCAATTATTTTAATGACAATGATCGTCAACTAAAATTACATCATTGTGACATCCCTGCAGTCAATTTCAGAAACGGAATTT
Organism: Galaxias brevipinnis; assembly: GCA_036023535.2. NCBI lineage: Eukaryota > Metazoa > Chordata > Actinopteri > Galaxiiformes > Galaxiidae > Galaxias > Galaxias brevipinnis. The sequence goes on along the minus strand of JAVQIZ010191453.1, from coordinate 19,886 downwards.
ATTGATTTTTTTTTTTTACTCAACACTGATTAACGTCATCACAGAGAGCTGTTCTGTGGTTTGATATTGTGTCTCTTTGTTGACTTTCAGGTGACTACCCAGCTCCACGAGCTGTGCTGACTGGTCACGACCATGAGGTGGTGTGTGTGTCTGTCTGTGCTGAACTTGGCCTGGTTATCAGTGGAGCCAAAGGTCAGTGTGTTCTACTGCCCCTCTGACCCCACACTCCCAGAGAGGAGAGCAAATAAAATAAGCACTGGTCTGCGTTTATAACCATCTGACAATTATTTAAATCATCTTTTAACTAATAAAACAGCAGATCATTTGATCCTTAATATGTTACATGTATGCATACTCTCTTCATACATGTCCTTGTTATGGTTAGCATGATGTGCTATGCTAATAGCTGGTTAGCAGGTCATATTGTGGATACAATGTGCCACTCCTTAAACAGTATTAATCATATGGAAAGAAAACAAACTGACCTTTTTAGGAGGGGAATCACTCATTTAGGCTTTGTGTGTGTGTGTGTGTGTGTGTGTGTGTGTGTGTTCATGAATGTGTGTTATTTTTGGCAGAGGGTCCATGTCTGGTCCACACCATCACAGGGGATCTACTGCGGGCCCTGGAGGGACCAGACAACTGCTTGTGTCCACGTCTCATCTCTGTGTCCAGTGAGGGCCACTGTATCATCTGCTACGAGAGGGGCCGATTCTGCAACTTCAGCATCAATGGAAAACTCCTGGCCCAGATGGAGGTCAACGACTCGACACGGGTAAGTCAGGTTTTTCACCACTTCACTCTATGGTTGAAATGTCCTTATCACTACAGATTATAATTTATTGTGCTTGTGTCTCCTTCCCTTGGTAGGCCATTCTCCTGAGCAGTGATGGCCAGAACCTGGTCACAGGAGGGGACAATGGTGTGGTGGAGGTGTGGCAGGCCTGTGACTTCAAACAGCTTTACATCTACCCAGGCTGTGACGCTGGCATTCGTGCCATGGACCTGTCCCATGATCAAAGGTCAGGCCCCTCAGTCGCAAGAGGCAATTTACAGTAACTGTTATTTTCACTGTGAGAGGAACAGTCAGAAACGAGGAAGGATGCACTGGCAATGCCGTATCAATGGGTTGTGTGTGCAAGTGGTTCGTTGTGAAAAGACCCTATGTCGCCTGTGCGCTTCATGGTTGTCAGTGCACATCTTGGGAAGAGGAGCATTCGGTCGGCTTTGTTTTCCTTAAATAGAAGCTGGTTGCCATAGAGACAAAGATGTGGTGCGGAATGTTCCGAATGCGCGCATGCCTCTGAGAAATACGAAACAGTTTGTCGTGCACAAAGGCAAACAAACTCAAACAAACCACACTGCTCATTTGTACCAGAGGGGGTCAGCAGTGTGATTGCTGCGCTGTGTGATCTACATAGTATGTCAGCTGACTGCTCTCGAATGGAGAGCAAAGCAATCCACAGGGCAGGAGGGACAGCAGCACGTTGGGTGTGGAGGGCGGCACAGTGGCCGAGTTGTTCCATGGCCTGACGTCATCATGTGACCCTAAACAGTGGGAAGGTTAGAGGGCCTGAACACTCAGGCTCCTCTTACATCCACAGGCCAACTCCTATCCCGAGCCCCTAGGGCTAGCTTCAGACCCTTTTTTTTTATTGCATGCACTACAGCCCCTTCTAATCACTGAAGTTATAGAGCGGCGCCTGTAAGAAACTCAAGAAACTCTAATCCAGGACACTTATCTTCAGTCACAATTTAAGCTTTGGCGGTAAATCAAAAACAGTTAATACCTTAGTTCTCAAAATCCCTATGTATATATGACATATATACATGATATATAGATATATATTTTTTTAGATATCCCCTTGATTGATAGTATTCCATGATAAGATCAATTTAAGGTGCCAGCCATGTTCTTCAGCTCCTGGATCAGGGGGCTTTTTTGTTCCAGCTCTGTTCATTGTGACCCAGCAAAGCCCTGGAGCTGTAGCACTTCAGGAAGACCCTGTGAAATCAGCTGCTTTCCCTACATACTAGCGGCTCAGGGACACACGGACACAGTGGCTGCAGATGGACACCAAGGCTCAATAGGCCATTTCAACTGTCAGAGAAGCTCCGTAATTTACTGTCCAAGCCTCTGATGACCTCGATCTGCCTTGTTCAACATCGTCTTCAAACAATTTGGTCCTACACAGTACAATGCTATGCAATAGTATGGTACACACACCCTCGTGAATGTAAAGGTTTATAGAACATTGGATGCGCGATCACACACACACAGGCATCTTATGAGATCACTTAACATTTATAAGTAAAATAGAAGTTTTGTTTTGAAGAGAACCTGACAAGAAGCCTTTCTTCAGTTAAGTAGAGTGATACTCACAGACAACCTGATACTAATGTCTAAATAGATATGATTGTATGCATGATATGAAATGTACAACATTGAAGATATGATTGAGCACTTTAAGGTATTTGTGAACCTTTTACCACTTTACATAGCGGCAAATTCAATATAGGCGATCTTCATATTTAATTGCCTATTTCAAAATGTCCTATCAATCGATATATCTCCAAACCTGTTTTGATATACAGTAGTGATATACAATTTATTTGAAGCTTCTTGTGATAGTCTTTGCTGCTTAACATTTATCAAGGTTTGAAAAACATACTTAAAAATATATTTAAAAAATATGATTATGGTTGTTTGTTTGTGTGCTGTATAAAGGGTAATGATTGGATTGTATATGTTATTTATTTCCTCAGGACTCTGATCACTGGCATGGCGTCTGGCAGTATTGTGGCGTTCAACATAGATTTTAACCGATGGCACTACGAGCACCAGAACAGGTATTGAGCACTGAGGGGGGAGGCCGTCTCAGCAGGGACTCGCCCAGCTGTTTTTTGGTAGGACACTTCCACAGGGACACCTGTTCCACAGGGACTGAGCCAGCCTGTGTGGGATGGAAAACAAGATGGAGGAGATTTCAAAGATGTGAAAAGCTTAAGGTTTGGTTAAACTCAATGTTATCCTGCTGTTGCTGAGCGTTGTGGTCTGAATACTTTTTCTGACTTTTTCTTCATTTTCCTATAATGCCATGCTTAAGCACCAGCCGACTCACTTTACCATCCAGGTTAGTTAATCAGGTCTGGGGCTCTGCTCTATCTGGGAGAAAATTAGATGAGCTGAATCTGGAGGCCTGTAAAGAAACCTGAGATTTAACATAGCCAACAATATCAATTGAAGCCGAACAAAAATGCTTTATGTAAGCTTTGACTCAACCCTTGTTCCTATTTAAAACTGTGAAAAATATTAAACAAAATCTTCAGTTAGTGACATTTATACAACGTTTGTATGCCAGATACAGTACATATCTTACTTTGGACACTTTTCTAGTAAAAAAAGAAAATAAAATAAACAACTTGTACATAATGGACAATTTGAAATGTCTCCACTCTTTCAAGGGTGAGATAATTCAGAAATATGACAAAAGCTGTTAGATTAGCCCCAATTTGACAATGAATACATCATCATCTGAAGTCTTATTTTCATTGAAAACGTTACCTGTTTAAATAGTGTCGCTCTCACTTCAGATCTTACTTGGTTGATATATTGACATAAATTACTATTAATTGTCCATCATAAAAGAAAATGGTCTATAGATGTATGTGTAAGAGATAATTTGTTAATTTGATAATGTGTTTGAATGTCTGTAAGGGCAATTTCCTAAACATTATAGTGTGAAATTTGTCTTTGGTGAAGCTTTTGTTTTTAATCATCAATTGTTAAATACAAAAAATGTATAAATTGTGCAAATACCATGCCATTGTATTTTTCATTTTGTTGTCCACTTAGTCAAGGCATGAATGTCAAATTATTTTCTTCATATGATCCAGGTTATATTACTGATTTAGTTGTTACCCCAGGGGTCATTTGATCAATAAACCTAGAGGATCAACGTGTCTATTGACTGTAGCATGGGCTTGCGTGATAAGCAGCGAGATTTAATAGAAAAAAGCATAGAATCCCAACACCTTCTTTGTAACACACAAAATATATTAAAAAAATAAAGGACAAACATGCAGTTGTTTATCTCCGATAGCGTAGATGCTAGCCTTTCTGTTTGCACAATGAACCAGCAACAATGTTTATTTTCTGTCTGTGACACAGCAGCACATACTGTATGTAGTATGTTAAGTTATAGCACTGAAACTTTACTCTGTCAGAATTGGCTTTTTGGTTTATTTTTTAAGAAAAACATTTATATTGTTATTACATCACTAAATGGTAAGCAATACAGTGACTTGGGTATCTAAAATGAAACTAGAGAGGAATTGTGGAAGAAATGCTGGATTTTTAGATACATGCTAACAAGCCCAGTCCTAATAACAAATGGGTTAGGGTATTTAAAAAACAGTAATTGTTAACCGTTTTTGGGGAAGAGATTTGCAGGTACTATTCATGTTTTATTGCAACATACAGAAATACCATTTAATGTGATTTCATGTTTAAAAAAATATGCAAAGCTTTTGTGTTTGCATTTTCATTTGGCAGTAATGTTCGCAAAGATATCACTCTTCCTACAGCTGTGATTTTGCATGCATTGAGCTACTAACGTTTTCTAATTTACATCAGTATAAATTGCAGTTCTTTAATTTCTTACAGCAATTGTTTTGCTAATTAAAAATGTATTTATGTTGACTTTTGGTCATGCAATTTTATTTTATTTAATATATTTAGTTTAAAAGCTATTATGATTTTTTTATGTTTACTGAATTACCAATGGTTTTTTACATACAGTAATATGCAGGATTAAAAATATTGGAAGCTGTAACATTAACTTATGCCAATATAGAACATTGATTACTGTAAAATAAATAAAATCTTTCTTTTGTTGTATTTTTAATAAAACTTGATAAATGTTTCTATGTGTCCTTTTGTTTGAAATGTATACACAGGACATAATACATTTTGTTGTTTGCATTTAGAACATACCTCCAAATTACATTTGTGGAGAGCTTACAGTACATATCTATGTTTTTGCGATTTATGAAATATGATTTTGTCCCAGGGTCCATGGAGAAGAAACAATTAATAGTAGGCACTGCTGTTGAACATTTAATCCCTAAGGCCGTACTGCCACCTGCTGTCTATTTGATGCAATTAATTTGGTAGCTGTTAGCTATTTCAATGACACAATGTACTTGAAAGCAGTCAGGGCAGACAATGATTCAGTTATCCATTTATTCACAGGTTTGGCTCTTTGATGAGTACAACCGTGGTATAAATGGTTTATTTATATTTTCATACATTCAAAAAAGAATTGTGCTAAATATATCCCTTTCCATTTTAATTGTGTCACATGGGCTCATACATAATAGCTTGTACTCAATTGTGCTTTCACACAGCACTGATGTTTTTCCTTGTATTTCATGAAACATGTTTTTACAGGAAAACCTCAGTGTGAATTCAATTGGCATCACATCACATTCTGTTATTCCATTGCATTCAAAAAGAATGCAAGACAAAAGCAAACCTTCCAAGCAATTATAGCATGCTTTACATGTTTGCGTTTTTATTATTCCTGTTAGCAAGCCAAACTTTACAGTACCAGCACCAGTATGCTTGTGCTTTAAATATAAAATGATTTTTGTGTCTTAATAATTACAATTATTACTTCAATTAAAAGTGATATGAAATCAAGTTTCAAGTTGCAAGCAGAAAAGGCAAATCTCAAAAATATCAACACTTGCATTTCCGAAAAAAAAATGTTGACCATTGAAATTAGCCTAGTTAATGACAAGCAGGTGCTTAAAATCCGTCTTCAAACCATGAACTGCTTGAAGGCAAACTGAGTGAACATTTTGGTAATGCTGGGCAGTGAATGTATTAGTAATGTATGGTTTCAACTATTAACATTGTTCCCACAAAACTCTAAGTAGGTACATGTACTTTGAGAAAAACAAAATTACAAATAAAGTAATTTGTGCACACCTGTATCTTATTACCAATGATGTTCACTTCATGGTTTGAAGGTGAATTGTATGCACCTGTCAACTATTCGAATATCATATGGTTTGTTTTGTTTGCAATTGCATCACTTTTGATTGTAGTAAACAAATGTATACTTTAACCCTCTCTGCAAGTATAGTTACATTGTATTGAGGTTGTACTTTTTGCAAGTATGTGTACCTCTTTAGTTTGGTGTAATCAATTACAGTGCTTGCTATCACTGAATTGCATTAACACCAACAGCAAGTGGGCCTAATAGCGAAGTACAAAAACTTGAGTAAAGGAGATCATTTGTTACAATTCTTTTTGATACTATACAGTTCACATGCAGTTCACAACATCTTATGGACACCTTTGGACAATCAAACCTATGAACAAGGAGGATTAATATTATTTGGAGACAACTTGTCAGGGAACATACCCAGGGTAAAAAAAAATCCTATGTTAAGCCACATGTCCTAGTTAATTGAATAAAAATGAATTGCCTAGCAAAAATGTACAACTTAAGTGTGTCAACATATTCAAATACTTTTGGATTATGTTGAAGTTACTGGAAGCACGCGGTCATGTAACATGGTTGTAGTGCCTTTTTTGCCGTATGCGTCAATAATCATTAGGTTAAGATGCAGTCAAGTGAGCAGCTGTATACAATCAGTATATTGTACAGTATGTATACTTGTTTTCGATATACAATCAATGTAAAAAAAACAACTCCCGCTTCTCTAAAATGGATGCAGGTAAGTTTTCTGCCATTGGTAAAGAGATTGCTATCACTCAACATCAACGTGAAGCAGTGTGATAATGTTCTCTGTGGGCAGTATACCTACATAATTGCACTTGATCCATGAGTGCCAAGGCAAAGTTTTTGTACTAGGAAAAATCAACTATTGACATTCATCTGACCCACATCCAAATAGGTCCACACATAAAGTCTATGAAAACTACTGTTTTTACAGGGTCATCATTTCAAAACAGACAGCAAATACAAGTGGGTTGAATTGCAACCCTGCTACAGTCACACAGGTAATTCTTACAGAATAGCAGCGTTTCTGGAAAGCTTTAATACTTTGTTCTGACCTAAACTTTTCAAGTGAACATTAGCGACAGTAACACGTGATATTCAACCATTCGTTGCATCTGAGGTGTCTAATTGTACTGAAAACTGTCACTTGAGGTCATTCAATAATACAAAAAGGTTTTTAATTAACTTGTATTATGCAAATTGTGTTGGATGAAATGTGAATAATTTTCTCAAAGTGTATAATTAATCAACCTCAATAAAAGGCAGGTTCATATGTCCATAACTGCTTTGAAATATTTGCATTCCGTTTACAAATGATTCATTTATTTTCTAACAAGAACTCAGTGACAAATTGGCTATTCTGGAGTGTCTTCCATAATAAACCACCTGAGTGCACTAGTATTATGCACCAAACCGATGATCCCAGTAAGATTAAAGCTTAAATGTTACATTGAAAAGCCCCAGCATGCTTTGTTAGAGAACTCCCTGGCTAGACTAAATACAATACCATCACACAGACGTCTACAAACCAAAAAGGTTGAGTTATGCTGTAACCAGAACTAAAATGAAATGATTACTTATTAGCAAGATTGTCCTGACTTGTCCAGCATTTGCCTCATTGTGCTTGTAACACAACATGTGTTCTTATACCTTCATGCACCCACAGCAATTCTCTGAAACAAGAGGCTGCATTGAGACTTGGCCTTCTAGAATGGGGAGGTGGGGGAGCGGACAGTATCAGCGGAGCAAGGGGAGAGGTCCTCAGACTCGGAGGTGAAATCAGCAGGGGAGAGGCTGGGGTTTGCACTACGGTCTTTGCAGCCGGAGACACCCCTTTGTAGGTTGTTGGGTTTCGGCCTCACATCCTGGTGGCGTCTTCGTTGGAAAACCTGCCTCTCCTTATCAAGTGGGGTGGTCTGCGAGAGGAGGACACAGGGAACAACAGCAGCAGTTAGCTCCCACATTGGATCAGGGTGGAGGTACACAGGCATAACCTAGCACAGAGGAGCTTCAATAGGTATACATAATGGAGCTAATGTAGACAGGTGGCACAGGAAACAGAGACTAACTCCTCCTTGGTAAAACTGGTCAGTCCAAAGGGGAAACCTTAATTAAGAAAGTAGTGTAACAGATTGAAGAAGTCAATAAGTAGGAGGCACAAAGCACATATGTGATTATAAAAGGAAAAAAACATACCACAGTGCCTGTGCCACATTAGGGGCTACGTACAAGCACTGGCAAACAAAAACCTAAACAGTCGATTTAATATGTAACCAATCCCATTTGTACTGAGCATCAGGAAAGTAATACATATCTTTAGGCAATGACCTGCCAAGCAAGTGATAGGCAAAGAGCAGTCAAAATGGAGGCAATGTGATTCTGCCAATGAAGCAGAAGGCGGAATATGAGCAGAGAGGGGTCCAATCAGAGTGTCAGTCCTTCAGGGAAAGAGGACGTAGACTGCCAGCACATTGCCATGGAAACATAGTGTTAGCACTATACCATGTCATGCCTTATCCAACATATCCCCGGATGTTGGTAGCATCCCAAAGCCCAAAGCGTCGTCCAGATGGTCAATATAATTACATTTTTCTTCATTTTCAGGATTGGCATTAAAATCATCCCCAAAAGTAAGAGTAAAAAACAAATCTGGCGTCACAAAAGCTTATCCAAAGCCAGAAACATTAAGTCATGTAAATTTAGATATGTCTTATAGAGATGCCTGATGAGTAATTGGTGTAAATATGTCCATGACAATAGTGCTGACAGTCGATCTAAGATGGAAGAGGACATTGCATAAAAAGAGGCGTCACTGAATGAAAAGCATTGTTGGATGATTGTACCTAAGTGCAGCAGGGCAGAGTTGACATGACGGAGCAGTTAACAGTAAACAGAGGCTTTATTCAGCCGTTTTTATTTGAGGAAAGAAGGGCGCACACTTTTTTTGATAAGTGCAAAAACAGCATGTTCTTATAGTATGTACAGTTTATAACAAACACAATTTCGATGATTGCAAGGAAAACAAACAACTTAGAAATGGGTTTACAATCACTACCAGAGTGTGTGTGTGTGTGTGTGTGTGTGTGTGTGTGTGTGTGTGTCCTTACTGTGATAACAGCCACTCCAGCTGTAGTGCTGCTTAGCTTGGGCCCAGTGTTGAAGTATTTTTTGATCTTCCCAGGCACAGACAGCTGGTGCTCATTCTCTGTCAAAGCGTCCTCCTGGATATCAGACAAATCAAGGCCTTGTCTCACACACCAAAAAAAACTAAAAACTGCCTCTTGCTATAGAAATGTGAGCTTGCACAATGACCTCCCAAACAACAATTTTGGTAAGCTGTCACCTAACACTTACTGCAGGTCTCTTATGGAAAAACAATTACTTGGTAAAACGGGGGCTAGATAAAATAATTACAATGACACCCACGTTTTTCCAATACATTGTTTATACAGTACACAAGATGGCAGAGGTACTTTTAGCAATGTACTTACATTAACCCAGGGGTGATCAAGCACTTGCACAGCAGTGTATCTCTTCTCTACCTCCACCTGCAGCATACCTGTGATAAGCTCCTAAACACAAAACGTGCACAAAAACCAAAGCAAATTGGTTCAAATTGTACACAGGTATGGAATTCATTTATTTTTTTATAAACATGGGGAAAGGACCCCTGCCAAAAACCTTAGCAGTGTCTGACACATTCTCCCAGTATGATAATGGGAAATCTATCTGGCCCATCAAAATCTGGTCAAGGAGAGCTTCTTCATCTTCAGGGCTGCTGTAAAAAAAAGTACACAAGTAGAAGAAAACATATTACATCAAATAAATTCAGGTGAAGGCAGCCAAGCATTCAAAAAAAATATTTCAATACAATCCTAAAGGAGACCACTAGAGGGAAGTAGAGGTCTACAGACACAGCTAAATAGTTTCTCTAAAACTACCGGTATTTAACTTTAAATTCAGTAGTGTAAACATAAATCAACAGTCCCTTATAGAGAAAAGTATATTAGTCAAGCACACAAAGCACATACCCCCTGAATGGTGGGAAGCCGCACAGAAGTATGTAAGTGATGACACCAGCCGCCCAAATATCAACTTTAAGGCCATATCTGTTATCACAGAGGAAATGCATGAGAAACCACAAAAACAATCTAAATATAAATCATGTACATACCACATCAGTATTACACGATGACTTTCTCAGATAACGTTTATGCATGTCTTTTCCTGTGTGAAGTTTTTTAATTAGTGATGCAGACATTGGAAAAGTCTGACTCACCCAGTCTCAGCAATGATCTCTGGAGCAACATAAGTGGGTGTTCCACACAACGCGTAAAGAGGACCATCCACAAGTGTGGCTAGGCCAAAGTCCCCAAGTTTCAAAGACTTACTCCTATCCGGGTGTTCATATACCTATCCACAGAAAAATCGTACAAGAGTTAAAATTAAGACATGCTTCTTATTGCCATTTGCTGTGTAATTTAAATACATGAAAAATAAGAATGTGGTTTGATGATACATCTAGTCACCACAGTTCTATCTGTCCAGTAAAAATTGGGATTGATGACCTTTATTTCACGTGAATCAAATAGTTATGCGAGAAGCACTGGTTTCAATGGTTAATATCAATAATACAGGACATTTGATGCTAACTTACCAGGAGATTTTCTGGTTTGATATCTCGATGGACGACGTTAAGGCTGTGAAGGTACTTTATGGCACTGATCAGGTTGAACAGCATGCCACTGGCGTCCCGCTCAGTGTATTTGTTGGACGAGGAGATGGCATCAAAGAGGTCACCCCCCTGTAGGCAAAGCAAGAGTGTTCAGAACCAAGGTCTTTTCTGGTTAAAAAGTATTATAAAATGATGGCACGTTTTCTTAAAAGTAAATTCCCTTTGCAGAGATAACATAAAAGCTGTCACCTACAAGGAAGGCTGAAGTAATAATTCTAGTGAATCAATAGTCCAGTCATAATTTATATATTTTTTTATCTCAAAAGGATGCTGTATGTAGGTTTCAACTACCTTGACCAACTCCATAATGAGATACAGCTCATTGTAAGTGTCCATCTCCTCAATCAGTAGCACAATGTTGGGGTGCTTCACAAGGCGGAGAATGGAGACTTCATTCTGGATCATGTGTTCCTAGGTGAAGTGTTAGACTTCGCAATAAATTATCATACTCATAAGCAGAATTTGCCATGGAAAATGTTTTAGAAAATAGCGATTGGCTTGTGCAGGAGTAGTTCTTACCTTTCCTCTGCATTTGCCTTTGTTGATAATTTTCAGGGCATACTCTCTCCCAGTGGATCTCTCCACACACTCTCGCACCACTGCAAAGTTCCCATCTCCTAAGGTCCTTCCTACCTTGTACCTCTCTGCTATAGAAGCAGGAACGGAGGGGTGCTCATCCATAAATTCTGCTTAAGAAAGACAGGAATTATAGCTTTGAAGGGAGTTCAAAAGATTGGTTGTAGAAAGCCTACTTCCTCCTTCCTACCTTCACTGCCTGCCCAGTCTCCTTCATCCATTGAGCTGCATACCTTGGTGGAAGCTAGTGAGAGGGAGGAGCCACTGTGCTGAGATCCCTAAAACAAAAAGGATCGAGACACAGCTGTTCAAAATATATAGATTGCGAATTGTTCAGTATTTACTTTTCTTATATAAATGATCACTCATACTGTAGGTCAATGGTATATACATACCCCATGTTGAATAATACAAGTTATTCAAATTGCTTAAGTTAATAAGAAAGTGGCCCGTGTAGAAAAAAAAACTGGCAACTGTTTGTCTAGTGAAAAAAATGTTCCAATTAAGCTGTATTTTTAGAGATGGGGAATTATACAATGTCTCAGCAAAGCTCAAGTTCTCTGTTTTCTTACAGGCAGTGTAAAGTGCATGCAAGCTTGTCACTAGTTTTGATACCAAAATCTCTAAGTACTTCTCTCAGTTGGGTTTAATTCAGAATTTAAGATCAACAACATGTATAGATTGATGCTTTCACTCATACACAAATTGTAGACTACTTTCACACCGTTTTCCACCATAATGGTTATTGTTCTTGTTTAAAATTGTGAATCTTTAACTGAACAAGAAAAATTGTTCAGTTGCATGAATCCTCTTGTGGGGATCGGAAATTAAATGGACAATCTTTGTGATCAAAATGTTGGGAGGGTCTATGCCTCCTACTGTGTGTTCACTTTCCCTCCTACATGTATGAGGGGAAGGACATCACTTACTCCAGGAGGATGCTCACTAGTTGCTAAGCAACACAGAATTAATATTCCGAGTATAGGCCAACTACATACATTTTATAAATGACTTAACAATTAGGGTCTTGCGTAAGAACAAGGGAACAAAAGCTTTTAAGTCTACCTAAAACATGACCTGACCAGAAAAATAATTAAATACCTGACAAAAGAGATAGCCTTTCCTTACCCTACGTCTTCGGAGACTGGCAGGACTGGTAGGAGATGGGCTGGGTGACTTCCCTGACCGAGGAGTGGATAGCTGACTACCCGCAGTACCATTGGCTAAAAATAAAAACAAAAAATGTAAATAGGACAAGACAACTTATTATCAATAAAATACGTTTAATGCACCATGATGCCATGTCATACTGAACAGTGCACTGCAAACCCTAGGGAAACTGAGATTAAACCCACAGTATGCTTTGCAAGGTATTAGGCCTGTGGGTGCCCAATCAACAACACTCTGAATTTGACTTGAATGTCAGCTCTAGTGTAGCTATACTGCTTGGATTTAGGAAGTATATAAAAGATGTGCTGCGTGTTTTATTCATCCGGTCTGATGAAAAAGTATGCATGGGCCTGGTCTGCATGCAAAGCACATTCACCACAGTGAATCAACAGCCTCATATATGCTCTTCAGGATACAGTTTTAAGATTCATGTTTTGACTCTGTTTTGTCAATAATGTTAACTTAGATAGGTTTGAATTAACTTCTTGTGAAAATAACTCTACATAGAAAAAAAAACAGAGGCAGTGCAAGTACGGATACTTACCTGGGTTAGCCACAGTGACCTGAAAAAATGGCATCACCACTCATACCACAACCCCCTCCCTTCCCTAATTGTTTTGTCAAACCAAGACAGTAAAATAACTAAGACCTTATAGATCCACAGTGGCAAGACAAACACTCATAGAAACTCACAAGCAAAAGGAACCAAACTCCGCAACTTTTTATTCTAAAGTTGGTTGTTGACTGGAGAAAATGTATCTAACATTTGTTCCTAGCTAATTCCACGGCAATATTTACAAATGCACATATTTAAAGTTGTACAGTATAAATAGAACATCGTTTCCCAATGGGGATGAAGAAATCTAATGGTGTGGTCAGAAAAACATGACTACTATTTTACTAAGATGTACCTTGCAATATTACTTTGCATGGACATGTTAAAAGTAAAAAAACATGAACCCCTAAAGCCTGTTCCCTTCAGGATCCAAACCGCTATGGGAAAATCAATAGCACCTTATTAGGATTGATTTCTTTGCTCTGCTTTGCTTTGACAGCACACCCCTCTTCCATTCAAGGAACTCAGTAATTGAATCACTTAATCACAACAGACATCCTCTAAAATGATCTCATCCAGGACTCCTTTTTTCAGGGAATTGCTTTTCTAATTCCCCTCATGTTTTGAACATTGGATTCTCAGAACCAGTGGAATAAACAACACGACTGCTTTTAATAATTATAGTGTGTTACGTTAAATTGGAATGAAAGCAGGTAAAAAGGTCTGTCCTCCTTCTTATAAACTATAGTCTTGAAAGAATTTGGTTTGGACGAGCCAATATGCTCCACTTTGCATTACCTGAGCCTGTAGAAGATGGTGACTTGCTCATGCGGGATAGCCCTCCACCTCTCGGGGAGCAGCGGCCTTGCATAGAGGACATGCGTCCGTAGGAGGTGGACTTCACCACCCTGCTGCACTCTGCAGAGCCAAAGAAAGGAGCATATAACAAAAAATACAGACGTTAGTTACTCAGTAATGAAGTCTGTGAAAACACATACCCATGGTAATTAGGCACTAGTTTTACAAGGTTACAATGATGTTGATGGTAACAATGGTAAGACTATACTTTTAAAGTTCTTCATAATCCCTAGATAAATGTTCATTGATGCCTCATAACATTACAAAAACCTGCTAGTTCCAACACGAATAATGTACAATGTAGTAATTGAATTACTATGCAAAGTAAAAACATAACTTGATACATTATTTTAAGATACTTGTGGCTTGTCGGAGTTTCAGAATTCCACATGGTGTTTCTTATTACTATTATTATTATTAGAGGAACTCATGACTCAGTAATATCACTGAGTTATCTGAATTAGCCAGCAACATTTTCACAGAACATGTCTGTTAGGAAAATAACTTAACAGGACAACACTTTCATAAAGTTACTCACCATTTTCATCCAAGAGGAAATCATCCTGGTAACGGAATTTCTCTGGTCCACACGCAATGAAGATATCATCCTCCCCAAAGAAATCCTGAAGGCAAGTCACCTGAAATGGAGGTGGAAAAAGATCTGTTAATTATGTCACAGATCTTGATTGGGTGAGTGTACTTTGACAGACCAACTCCTTTGTACTTTATGTTACACAAAATCACTACAAAATGTATAATTCGGTATTTACATGAAAAATACTCGTGTTGGTATGACATAGGAAATGGTTGACTGCTCGCATCAACGATCGTCCACAAAATTTCACAATGGGTGCAAGACACTGTGGCTTGCAGGCCTCTCCAGGTCTCCATCTAACAATTAGAGGACCAGGTGTTGTGCAAAGCTAAAAATTGGACTCAGAGAAGATGACCTTACTTTAGTTATCTATGGTCTTTTGCAAACCTCAGCCTGGCACGTCTTTGCTTCTCATTAAAGAAGGACTTTTTTCTAGCTTTGCAGAACTTCAGCAGTGCCTCTAGCAGCCTGTCTCAAACTGTCCTCCTCACCATGCATTTCACCCCAGCTGCTATTATGCCATTTTTTGTAGGTCACTGTTGAGAAGCATACGAATGAGCTGGCGGTCTTTAGCTTTGTTGTTCCAATGTCTACTGCTTGACCTTGTTCTTACAAACTGAATTATTTTAAATGTTAAGGATGGAAGCAACTGACGCTCATTGTATCCATCTGCCAAAAAAAAGCCAGAATTGGACCCTTGATTTCCTTTGTCAAAACTTTTTTTAAAATTGTTGGGCATGGTCCATACTTATTTTTGGATTCCAATTACGTTTGCATACTACAAGCTCTCCTTTTGTGCCATCCAGCTGGTACTATTGCAAGAGGATAGTAATGACCACAGCAGTGCTATTTATACTTTTCCTTGTTAAATAAGATTTGGGTCAGGTGATACCTAATCAGTACCTCATTAAGTAGAATGAGGTGTGCCTGTGTTGGAATTCAACACACACTGGAATTGAATGGCTATCCTAAATGTGGAGATGTTGTAGGGTAGATTTAGTACGCTGGGTATGAACGAGTGGGATGGGTTGTACAGGTGGAGCTTTTACATTTTGGTTGCTGTTATCAAAATACAACTTGACTGACTTTGTTGTGGGTGCTGACTTGATCGTGCAAAATCCCTACATGCTCCAAAAGTTGCTGCCTGCTAAGCACCAGAACACACACTAGCTCCATTCTTATTTAGTCCAGCTCCATAATCATACCAATATGACTTCAGGTCTTAACCTAAACACTCGGGTCCGTCCAAAGAATAAATCCTGGCTTTGCTACTTGTATAACCTTTAAGATTGCTTTGACTATAAAGCACTAAGTACAGGAGTGTTGGCAGGTATGTGCCACATTTAATATGGCTGCATGTTTCTTTAGCATTTAAAAAGACTGGAGGGGATAATTTATTGCGGTGTATTTACCAGGTGGTGAGGCCATATGGCTATAAAAACAGACTAATTTGTTTGTTCTGTTTAGACGACTTGGAGGTTTGCTTGGTTTATTTTAGTTTAGACGAATGAGACAGTCTTTTCTTTTTGACGGACAATAAACACAGGTTAAAGATGGCCATTTTGCACCATCACCTGAAAGAGGCGCTTATGTGGGTTTGTTAAGTTCAAAGGGCATGTTGAAACTATAAAAAGGAACTATAGGAAAAACTGGAAGGAGCAGAAGGGAGTCAGAGGATCATCATGATTGCCGTTTCATTTTTCAGGAGGCAATTTGTCTCAAATAAATCTTTGTATTTGTTGCTACTGCTATTAAATAATTGATTGTCCCATCAAGGGCACTAATCAAACTACATGTAGGGGCTGCCAAATGGGCACTGTAATAATATCCAGGTTCAACATGTACATGGCCAAACTATTAAAGATAAATAAATCTAGGATGACCATCTAAGAATAGTACTTACTTTTGTATAAGAAGAACATGGGCCTCATATGACAAGACAAGAACAAGACCAAAGCCATCTGAGAACATTGTGATATGAGACAAAAATATCTTACATAAACACTAGCAACAGAGGGGGGCTGAGATGCATGTCTTCTCCAAATTCCAACCGACCCCCTCCCCTCCATCCCACTGAGCATGACCCTTAGAGTGGAGAGGGGCCTCATGCTATCACCTAGGAGACCAGGCAGAGTCTCCGCTGGGGAGAAAATGAAAGGGAATGAGGTGGTTGTAGAGGACCTGTTGTAAGATAGTCCTCAGACCATATAAGGGATAGAAAGGGGTGTTTGCAAACAGGCAAGAATCAAATATCCTGGTCTTTGAATGGTGATGACAAAACGTGTTGTGATTTTCTGTTTCGGGGACAGAGTATAGATGAGGAAGCAGCAGTGAATAAGAGTAGGTTACATCTGAACTGCTCTGTATTGATTGCATTTGCCTGCTGGCTCAGTGACACAGCAGCTCTACCAAGCCCTTCCTCCCCCCAAACACCCACACACATACACACATACACACACACACACACACACACACACACACACACAGCCTGTCTAGCATAGATCGATTGGTCAGTGTTTTATCAGAGGTAATTGTGACTAGAAACATTCCATCTAAAACTGTGTCTGGAAATATGGTAGAAAAAGGATACAGCATGTAAAAGATAATCCATCTAGGGTAGAGAACAAAATAAACTGACATTTAGAATTCCTTCGGATAGAACTTGAGTTGAACTGCAGCCTGAAGTGCAGACATTGGGAGCTGTCCATGGTTCTGACTCCTTCTACTCAATGGAACAGCTCCACATCTTCTACACGTGAAACACCCAACTATCTACTTGGTCTGTAAGCATTTGAAAAATTCTGTTTATTGAATTCACTATCAAGAATAACATCCGCCTCATTATGGAATGTCCATTAGCACTGACTCCAAAATGCCTTTAGCGTTTCTGAAATATTTATGGTACAGCTAGCTAGTGGATAAGAGCACACACTTCCATAAATTGTTCAGGTAAAAAAAAAAGAAGTACTTATACTTATTAAGTATAATAAAAACCTTTAGCAGCAACTTCAGTCATACATTTAAACTTTACACTAATGGGTTTGTTTAATTCCAAATTGGTCTATATGAAAGTTGTAAAAGCAATGTTCCTTGAATAAAAGGTGTATGATCTGTTACAGAATCTGCAGAATTGTCATAGAAGACAAATAGCTGGTTTAATAAATGCAAGTCAGCATGCCAGGACATACAGTACATCTCTACTATGATATAACTACAGCACCATCCCAGATGTACTGTAGAGTCAGCAACTTTGAGAGAGTCTAAAGAGGATGGTCTCTCTGCACTTAATACAGTGCAAGAAGATGAAGAAAATGTGGTGATTAAACAAATGGCCGAGTAATGGCTAAAGATTTTGTAAACCAAGATCTTGGTGAATAATTATCTCAGCCAATACACAACTGAATTACAACGAAAGGAACTATATCCCTGATACACATGCAACAGCTAATTAAATTGAAACACATTTTTCCAATATAAACTTTTAATTATAGAGGGACATTTTTATAACCCTGCCCTAAGTCTAGCTATGGTTATTGATTGTATGTGCACAAAGACCATTTAGTCACAAATAAATTACGAAGTCAAAGCTGGGGGAAAAAAAAGAGTTGGATTGATTAATAGGCATTTTTAGAAAGTCTGTCAACTCACACTTAATAAAATAAATAAGTTAACGATCTTCAGTAATCTGGCAAACATTAAAGCAAGCACTTGTGGCACTGTGGGTATGCTTTCCAAAGGCTAAGAATCCATTCAGATCAACTCAGTTCTGCAGAATTTCTCTACTTTATTCCATTCGATTCAAGAGGCACTCACGCAGCCACAATATGCAAAGTGACCTCCAAATATGTATCTGAGGGGTAAGCCCATCTCTCCCCAACAACTTTTAGTTTAATTCACTTTCAATTACAGTATGTACCAGTTAAACTGAAACAATGGGTTTCAGTTTAACTGAAACAATGGGCATATACAGTTTATGAAAAAAATAAAATCATCTCACGCTAATTAAACAGATCTTTCCACTAAAATATGAGCAAGGAGTGACCTTTCATTGCCTAACTTGTCTAATCCAAACTATGTGTGCCTCTCCATCAAAGCACCATGTGCCACCACCATGCAGAGTTACTCAGCAGTATGGAGGAGTCAGAGACCTTAGACCAAACTGCCACACAGCAGTTGCTCCCTGGGCTACTGGGGTTTTGATCTGGCTTAGTGGCTCAACCCAGAATAACTAATACAAGTAAAGCTGACTAAATTATGGTGCTTTGCTCTGGAGAACAAACCACTATCTAGAATTGTAATCATTGATTATACATTGTTATTGTTAAAATAATCCCTTCTAACAATATGTTCCTTTCACAACCTAGATACAGCCTGCAAGCAGATGACTAACTATATTGTGATTTTCTAATTGAGGAAGACTAACTTAATCAGTTACTCTTATACTCCAACGGAAATCATCTACCCTCAGGCGTGCAAGCAGAGAGAGGACTAAATAACCATGAGAAACAACCCAGAAATAAGGTTATTATTTGGCCATATGGAGCCACCACACGACCCAAAAGGGCAGCAGGTGCAATGAATTCTGCCAAGCACCGTGCCCAATCACTTAGCAGCACAGCATGTTGATCCACTAATTCATCTCACTGGAGGCAATGATATTGACCGGTAAGTGCAAGTCCAAGTCATGCTTGTACATATGTATATATTGCAATGATTTAATGACCCACTGATGTTACATTAATGAGAGTCAATCAAATGTAGAACAGCCCGTTGTGCAAAGTACACATCCTGAACATACATATCTAGATCTGCAACCACGCATAATAGAAATACAAGGAAAAAGTCAAACGTTGACATATTAATAAGGAGCTTTGAAAACCTTGATGACGAAACTAGTCTGGAGTTATTCAATAGCACTAATATTTTTAAATATACAGCATATTTAATAATGTGATTTTAGTGGTGAGTCTATACTGTTACCAAAAGACAGGTCACCACAGCCATAATGAGCTTTCCCACACAACACAGTCATGACATCAATACTGCACCGCTCTGCCGCAGAGGCAGTTCCTTAGCAACCAGCTCAGGCAACCATATCACCATAGCAACCATTTAGAGGGGAATTTCTCTGATAATGCTACTGTACCCATACCGATGGGGATGGTAATTTATAAACAAAATATAATAAAAAATATTTAACATACAATTTACATTACTCTAGTAATGAGAGGGGGGGGGGGGGGGGGGGGTAATTAAATTTAAAAATGAAAAACCAAAAATGACTAAAAAAAACAAATATGAGCTTATAAATTTGTTAAAGTCAAAACTTTATGTGCCAAAAATTTGACGAGCGCACAGGTT
>JAVQIZ010191441.1:0-100850 GCA_036023535.2 Galaxias brevipinnis | reverse complement strand
CTACTTATTGATAATTTGTCTGGGCCAATTAGTCAGGATTCACTCAACCTGATTTCCCCATGGTGAAAATGAGTGGCAGAGGAAAAAGACACCCCACTTCACTCAACAGTAGTTACACTAATGGTTACGGTCCATCCCCTGGGGACTAGACTTGAATACCTTCTGTTACCTCCTGCTTATTGCCTTTGTCTAAGCCAACATGCCTTGTATGTATTTAGCAGAATGGACTCTCCCACTGTGGAGGTGCAGTCCTTGTAGGCCTTGGGGGTGTGTGGAGATGTAGACTGACTCATTACAAGCTTGTTCAAAGTAAGGCCTCTGTCATCTCACTGCAGGAAATTTCTCATTAACGAAACCCCGCGCTCCCAGGAATAGAGGTTACTTCCTCACACAGCCTGTTTCGGCATTAGCTTGAACAGCTGTTGATGCAATTCTCCCTTCCGCTGTGGGATTGGTTATCTATGACAGTGGGATTAGGAAGTTGATTCAGAAAAGATGCTTAATTCATTACTTCTTATTCTTCAAAATTGTAAGGGAAGAAACGGTTTTATGATGGTTATTTTCTCTGGCTATTTTGTTTTATGCAGAGCTATCATTAGAATTAGAGCTCTCCTTCTGCTCCTTCTCCTTCAAGATCACTCACTTTTTCTTCTCTCTTTTTGACTTTTCACTCTCTTTGTTAGTTCAACAAGATCTTATTTTGATTTCTTTATCTTTGTTGCTCTCTGCTCCTACTAATTCTGTCTCTCACCCCCTCCCTCGCTTTTTTTCCCTCATCTTTTATTTATATTTCTATGTTGTGTTATCCTTCTGCTCCGGAATTTCTCTCACCTACCTCCCTTTCTGAGTTGTGGCCTAGTTGAGGGGAGCCATACTAGTCTGGATGCCTTTGTGGCTGGTGGGCTAGTAGCTGAGCCTGTCTGCGGGTGCACACACACACACACACACAGACACACACACACGAAAGAGAGACAGCTGTCTGACCTGGCAGCTCCTCTGACGCCCGGGGGGCCTGATCGGCTGTCAGACCCCAGCTCATAAAAAAAAGGCCAACCAGATGGGGGTGAGTGGGGCCTGCCAATGGAAACTTAACCACTTGTCTTTGTGCTGCTTCTCCTCCTCCATCCCTCTTTTTTCTCTGAATCCTCTCCTCTACCACTGGTCCCTCCCTCGGCTTGCGTTCAGCAGGGGAAATTATATAGGCCAAAGGGTATGCTAACTACTCCTGAGCTGGGAAACAGGAGCGACTGAGTCCCTGGTTTAGGGTGTTAAAGCAGCTGTCAGTCACCTCTGTGTTCCGTGAAATGCGGCCGAAACCAAAACATTCTGGATGAGGTTTACAAACACTGTTTTGGAAAGTTTTCCACAGGCGGCATGGATGGTTCTGTACGTTACTTCGGTCAGTTGTTGGATTATAGACATGTGGGCAAGATCCATCTCGCTTGTTTCTTCAAGAGATTGAATTTACTTTTGATTATACATCATACAAATATGAAACCTTTTAATATACTCATGGTGTAGCACGGGTGAATATCATTGCACGTCTAAATATCTTTGTTTTGGTTTTTTACTTTTCCTTGGAATTATTTTTGGAAGAAGCCTTACAGCACCTTAACAGTGACATAGAACCAGTGACTATGTTCCATGTAGTGCATTTGAAGTGCTTGCATAATAAGCATTGATATAATTGCAAGTACATCCTTTCAACACCTCAAAGCCCCTTTTCACCTTCTGTAGCTCCTCAGTACACTGGCTCATTCATAACCTCAAAGAGCAATTTATTCACATGCACATGTGTCAACTGGGTGCCCTATGAGGGAATGTTACTCAACACGTAGAAAAGACACTGGGCCAACTGGCCTACTGTAAATAGAACATTACGATGAAGTGCTGGCATATTTTGAAACGTTTCTCTGTAAATCAGCTTTTAGCATATTTTGCATCTATTTCTGGTTGCTCTCAAGAGATCATTTTAAAAGTATAAAAGGCCCTGTATGTTTATTCCCACAACGAATGTATGAAACCTTTTTTTATGAGACCAAACGAGACAATATCGACATGATTAAGACATTTTTCTTCTGGATGTTATTAATCCAATCAGAACATGATGCCATGGTAGCAAACATCTTCTTACGTTAACACGTATGGTTTTCGTTAAAGTGTTCTAATTCTATTAATGTGTGTCATTTTCAGATGAGAGATGTACAGTTCAACCACCTGACCAGGTTTATTGGTGCCTGCATCGACCCTCCAAACATTTGCATTGTAACTGAATACTGTCCTAGAGGTAGTCTACAGGTAAGACCACTCAACAATACATATCTATATAGTTCAGCTAACAGACTTTCCCCCTAGATTCTTAGACACAATGGAAATGACAGGGAAAAAAAATGAATGAAAGAAAATGTTATTGAACTTTAATACTTACTAGACTTTATTCTGCAATGAACTGTCTCTTTATTGTAAATCTCATTTTAAATATAAACTTGCTCTAGTCCATATCCTTGGACACTGGCTTCTAGTTGTTGACCGGTCAACAGCCTTTGTTAGGGAAAGGGACATGTTCTGATCTTTTTTTTATTTTTTATTATGGTGCTATTAAATCCCTTGAGTACAGGCTCTGAGAGTTCTTCTCTTGACTTATTCAAAGAGTTCTTGGCATGCTAACCTAGTATAATGCCATTCTGTAACTGCCAAAAAAGGAAAAATATGTGAAGCTTTAAGACACAGAGTTAAATTATTACAACAGTATAAAAGTACAGATGTTTCAACATGCTATTTAAATGACAGATATCTGTTATTGATGTGAAGTAGCTGAATGATGCAGTGGTGATTCAGATTCCAGTAAGTGGTTGGCCTCAGGCCTTTTTTGGCCATTCCTGGCTGCAATTTAGTCTTTAGACTACCCTGCCAGGCAGGATTACATTGTTTCATTTCATATTGCAGGAGATAATAAGAGCTCAATTAGTTGTCCCGTTTACTGCCTTTAAGGAGAAGACCTATAGGCTTTGTGCATTGGATTAACTCTAGAATGTTGAAGGATAATATCATCGATTTACTTGTTTCCTTATGATCATTCATTTTATAAATAAATCCGTTTTGAAGAAATATGTGTGCCTGTGTTTAGCACCTCTCAAATCTCCAGATAAATTAAACAACTGACATTTGAGTGGAAATATGTACTGAGTGCAGCTTTGACCTCAACAGTTACAATGCTTTTACAATTTAAAGTGAAAATGCTTTTGTCCAGTTGGGTTCAAGATTTGAGATTCCTGTGTTTCTATGTTGTGTCAGGATATTTTGGAGAACGAGAGCATAAACCTAGATTGGATGTTCCGCTACTCGCTTATCAATGATATAGTAAAGGTATGTAACAATCTAGGCTTCAATATTATTGTTTCCTTTAAATAGTATTGGACCCTCATTCTCTGTGTACTTATTCAGAACACATGTACAGAGTTTGTGATTTGGTCTGCCCTCTCTCTTTTAATACCAAAATACCAATTACCAGCTTCACAACTGTACCAATAAATTCCTTCTGGCTAATCAAAACTAATCAAGGTTGCGTTTTCAATATGTATTTTTAGTCTGCTCTTACATTAAGGTTTTTCTGTTGGCAAGCAGTAAAATAAAATAAAAAAAGGTTTTTGTTTTCTATGGTCTCAAGGTTCATGGATTGATTGTGTTGACCCTGATAGAGAGCGTTGAATGAATGTATTTTCCATCTGAGAATTTTACAGGAATAGTGCCGCACATACATTTTGATATGTTAAAATATGGCTTGAAGTACAATTTAGATTTTGCACAGTATCCTCTATATGGTTTAGTGTTGCCCAGACCATGTTGAAGTATAGTATGCATATGTTTTATGGTAAAGTGTTGGGAAAAACAGCGTTGTAACACTCCATGTTTTTCCCGTTAGGGAATGAACTATCTCCATAACAGCTACATCGGCTCCCATGGAAATCTGAAGTCTTCCAATTGCGTGGTGGACAGTAGATTTGTGCTGAAAATCACGGATTATGGCCTTGCCAGCTTTCGTTCCTCCTGCGAAAATGACGACACGTACGCACTCTACGCAAGTAGGGCAACGCTTCTATCTGACTGTCCTGTCAATTGTTACACTCAGTGAATCTTACTTTTCATAGTCAAACGCAGTGACCGATATTGACTGTGACCGTTTGTTCCTTTTCAGAGAAGCTGTGGACAGCACCAGAGTTGTTGATATATGACCAGCACCCTCCACAGGGCACCCAAAAGGGTGACGTCTATAGCTTTGGTATTATACTGCAGGAAATAGCCTTGAGAAATGGACCCTTCTACATCGACGGCATGGACCTTAGCCCTAAAGGTAAACATCTGTTAGTAGCTTTTTCACACCAAAGCATTGACATATGTATGTACTTTGATGTTCCTAATAATTCCTGTTAAACATGCATAGTTTAAGGAACTATAAAGGATTAGCCACCAGGCCAGTCAAGCACAGACTCTGATTTTCAGCCTTCATTCTGTTGACCCACTAACTCATTTGCCATTACGGTGCCACACATTTCTTTGCAGTTATCCCTCTAAATGTCTGTTGCCATTTGGATTATAATTGACTGACAGTGAGAATTGAGTAAAAGTTTTCCCTTGTGTTTTCGATCCATTGTCGGCAAATCTCTTTTAATCTTACTGGATTTAAATCAGGCCCGCCACCACTAATTAACCTTGTACACATAATTGGCATGCTGTGGTAGTAATAATCAAATTATATAAATATATGCATTCTCACACAATCCACTTTAAACATATGAGCATACACACTAACCTCTACTCTCTCTATGTTTGTCTGTTACAGAAATAGTGCAAAAAGTGCGTAATGGCCAAAGGCCTTACTTTCGGCCCACCACAGACAACAGCATCCACTGTGAGGAGCTGACCTTTCTAATGGAGAGCTGCTGGGCCGAGGACCCCTTGGAGCGACCCGACTTTAGCCACATCAAGATCTACATAACCAAACTCAACAAGTGAGGCACACCAACAATTTGCCTCGAGCTTGAAACAGAGTAACTCTGTGAAGAAAAGGGGAAAAAAGAATATTGATGAAAGTCTAAAAGAGAGCTGTTGCTGAAACCTTTTTTTTATAATCATGTTAAAGCATATTGGCTTATATAGACTTGAAGTCTTCCCTTTGAGTGCTGTGTGTGTGTGTGTGTGTGTGTGTGTGTGTGTATTCACGTGCGTGCATGCATTGTGTGCATGAGTTTGTGTGCTTGTGTGTTTTTGTTTGTGATTTTTCTATATTTCTCTCGCTGTCATCGTCCCTTGCATTATTCATATAGATATTTTGGTCCTGGATGTTCTGCCTGTCAGGCATGGTGTCCCTTGAGCAGCGAGTGAGAACCATCTGTCACGAAGAGGCTCCGTACGTGGCTTACCTGTTGATATGACGGCGCTCACTTACACCACTGAGAGGATTACCCGTGTTTATTGAAAGGATCATCCTCTGAGGCCTGCTAAATCTAGCCTTTTATGAGCTGATCGGCTGAATAAGACTATTGTTTGCTTTACATCCTTTTGCTACTAAACCCTTAAAGCCATCGCCAGTCCCCCTCTGACACCCCCAACCCCCATTACAATAAAGCTCACGCTGTGGTTGATCGTATGGATTGGCAGAAAGGACTGCAATGTGGGAAGGATCTGTCATCTTAGGATTGTCATAGCGATGTTAGCCTAACCTCACATCACCAGTGATGTATAGCCCTCCATTTAGAGCAGCCTGAGTTAGAGCGCTCCACCATGAATTATATCTGGTAAAGGCACTTAGAGATGCTCTGACAGATGCACTTGAAGTTCCCCGTCTTGTGTAGAGGGACCCTTCACCTCAGAATGCTCCGCGTTAATGCACTTTTTGTCCGTTATTTTCATTAACGTAAATGTGTGTTGTTGACATGCCATGACGGATTGCCTGTTATTTTTGGTCAGTGTGAGTAGTGGACTCAAGGTCACAGCAACAAGAGGGGTCTTCAGCGGCAGAGGAAATGGTTGGATTCAACCCCGCTTCAGCGTCAGACGCTACTCGCAGCTCAACTCTCACCACGTCAACAGAGTCCATGGCGGCGTCTCATCAGCCCAAAGTCATCTTAGAAGATGTTTTCCTTTGTTTTAAGATGGCTTGCGTCGGGTGATGAGGGGTGTGAACGTTAAAGCTTTCCTCTCATGACGTGTTTTTGGGTAATTGCCTTGCTATCTAAACGATGCAAGGCCAATTAATGTCTATAGAATGCTATACAGTAAGCGGGTTATGGCATGCTTGATGGCACTCGACATAGTGCCAGTAATCAGTGGCTTTCATGTCTGCCTCCAACGTTTTATTCCAGCTGAAACATGTGGGTGTTTGTAGGATCTCTGACCTACATGTGGAAAGACTTGATAGGGGATGATGCATCACCCTGTACTGAAGTACTGAGTGAATTGAGTAAATGCAATACAAACATCGAACAATTTGAAAGGTTTTTCAGAGATGATGATGTCGAGCCTTTCAAAATGTCATATACAGTAGCAAATAGAACGCACATTTTCTAGATTTAATTTCTTAATGCTTCGTGTTCCCATCTCAGGGAGGGCAGCACCAGTATTCTGAACAATCTGCTGTCCAGAATGGAGCAGTATGCCAATAACCTGGAGAACCTGGTAGAGGAACGGACGCAGGCCTACCTCGAGGAAAAGAGAAAAGCTGAGAACCTACTCTACCAGATCCTGCCACAGTAAGGCCAATTACCAATGGCGGCACCCCGCTTCTGACAAGTTCCTGAAGTTTGAAGCTTGAAGTCTGATTATGATCAAATTTAGAAATTGGCAGGGAAATGCATTGTGACACCCAACCTTTGTTTTAAAAATCCCTTCACCCTTGATAGAACCGCTCACTCTCCCATATCTCACACTTTTTAAACCGGGCACACATCTTGGTTATGGGAGTTAGTGTGACATGAAAGAAGGCTAGGGGAGATATGGTTGACAAGCAAACTTCTCATTAATGAAAAAAAAAACGGGAGAAATGCGATAGGAGCTCTAAGCTCCCCGATAGCGCGGCGTTGTCATCTGCACGCCATGTCCCTAGCCTGCTTAAGCTGTCTGTCTTCCTTAGCCCCGCTAATTTATCCTCCTGTTATCGGTCTTCTAACTAACTCAAACACCTCCTGACAGACAGGAAACAGCCTGAGAGAAGAGACAGACACCCTCGGTCTCAGTTTATTCCACACCAATATCTAGACTCACAGATTACTCATGCTGCCAGTCCTATATTGACACCGATGGTTCTTTTAATTACAAGGAAATTAGTAAATAGGATTCAATTGTGTGTGCGTGACAGTCAGCTATGTTTGCCTGGTTTTACCTTTGTGGTTAATTGAAGTTGCGAGGCTCACCGCTACGGCACCTTCAGAGAAGGAAAGATAAAATGTAGCCTTGGAGCTTACAGAGCAGGGACTCATTTTCTAGCTGAACGAATTTGAAACCCGTATGCATCTTCTTTTGTCCACAGCTCAGTGGCAGAACAGCTGAAGCGGGGGGAGACTGTGCAGGCGGAGGCGTTTGACAGTGTCACTATCTACTTCAGTGACATTGTGGGCTTCACCGCCATGTCGGCTGAGAGCACACCACTACAGGTACAAGAACAGTGTGCTTACCTTACCCTGGCAGCCTGTTTCATCAAATGTTCCTAAGTGGCTGCCATGTGGTGTCTTTCTTTTGGTACTCCACCTGGCCAACAAAGCCAAGAGAAATTAAAGTGTGTGCTCGGCTGCCATTGTGCATGGATCTTTGTCCATTTCACTCGTTCTGAATGTATACAGGCACAGCCCCATCCACTGTGAGCATTACATGGCTGCTCCACTAAGTAATCATGCACTTATTTTATGCGTTTTTCCCAAAGATGCCCCATTTTCATTGTTAAGCAAAGAAAATGCATTGGTTGAAACCATTTGCTGCACAATAATTGCCGAAGCGAATGTGAGAAAGGGCTGCTATTATGGTCTCCTCTTCTCCAGGCTATAATATAATATATATTATATATATATATATATATATATATATATATATATATATATATAATAAATGACAAGAAAGCTTCCAAACGGTTGGTCAAATGAGTCATTATTGTATGAATAAAGTAACTCAAATAGGGTGTGTATGACAAAGACGATTTACACACTGACACACGCTCAAACACACACACACACACACACACGCACGCACGCACACACACACACACACACCTTTTTGCAGAAAATGTTATCCACTGTAGAGTATACCCTGTATGTCTTATCCAGTATTCCCACACAGAGGCCACAACTGAAAATAGCACTATCGTTAGTGGGAGGAAGAGTGTGCATTGACGCAGAGTTGAGTCACTGAGAGACCAATGCTTTCTCTTATTCTTTAAGGCCATTTCATCTAGTATATTTTTTTGCAAGTTGGCCTGTAATGTACTAACCCAAATAAGGTGCACTTCCATTCTAAGAGTTCAATGCTAACAAATTAACATTAACCCCTGACGCCAATTGGCACCGATTTTCAAGGATGCTGATCTATTCTAATCAGTCTCAGGCAGAAACAAAATTTGTCTGTTATTTACTGATGGTCAACACAGTGAATATATTAGGTGTCTAGTTTGCCATAGTAGCAGGATATCTTTTTTTAGATCAGTATTTCGATATTTTCGGATTTGGCCGTTTTGATTTTTGAGGAAAGTTGGATAAAATTCCTATATTGTTTTAGATTCTTTGTTTTCAGATAGTCCAAAAGGCTTATTAGTGTTCTTACCATGCCTTGGAAATGATAATCACTTGTAGCTTTGTATCTTTGTTAAACATTGTAACCAAATTAAATTAAAGTTGAACTAACAAATTAAACAGTAATCCTTTTTTTGCTGAGAGTACATTTATATTATTATTTGAGGCTGAGAACAAAACATTTAAAATTTTGGACAAAATATATTTTTTAACTCACACTAGCCCTGGTCAATCTTTGTAATGTCCTCAACTGATGTCCTCAATTGACCAGTTACTACGTGGCATATTAACTATAGCCAAAACAAAGTGAACAAAAGTTGTATTTGTCATAATTCTTCTATCTCCATAGTTCCTTTTGATAAATATTTGTGTTCTTGGAACTATTATTATTCATTATTGTTGAAAAGTCATTCTTAATATTTAAAGCCTTGGTTTGTTTTACAAATACAGTATCAGTAATCTGTCATTCTGGGCAGGGTTCCAGTGAGAGAGAAATTATGTGTCTGAGAGAACTATGGGAATTGACGCAAAAAACTGAATTTCTCTGGGGCAACCCAAGTGCAAAATGCTAGATCAAAGACTTTTGACATTTGAATGAAGAATTTCAGTATCTGCATGTTTTCAACATTATTTACTTAAACATCAAACTTACAAATGTTAAAACTTACAGTTTGTGTGCATATTGAAAAAATAACAAATACATGCCAGCATTATTAAGTTAGGTCTGCCCAATTCCAAATAATTGGCAATATGAAAAAAATATGTAAAGAGTTAAAGGTTAAAATATTGCACTACGTATACAGTGCTTCTCCAACTTTTAAGAAACATCAGAGCATTTCGAGTTGGTTTTACCATAGTGACAGAAATGTTTTGTATTGCTTTACCTCAGTATAATTTATATCTCCTTAGGTTGTCACATTGCTCAATGATCTCTACACCTGCTTTGATGCTATCATCGACAACTTCGATGTGTATAAGGTGAGTTGCGATGATCATCTTTTCCTTAGTTTGTTTGCTTAATGTAAGCGCTCTGAGGGAAAGCCCAGCCTTCACATCGTTGACCTTCACGTACCGTGTTTTCCATTAGGTGGAGACTATTGGCGATGCGTACATGGTGGTATCAGGCCTCCCTGTGCGGAATGGTAAACTCCATGCCAGGGAGATAGCGGGGATGTCCCTGGCTTTACTGGAGCGAGTCAAAACCTTTAAGATCCGGCACAGACCTAACGACCAGCTACGGCTCAGAGTGGGCATTCACACAGGTATGGCCCTCCTACTTATCATTTGTAATGTTCTAATTTTAGGATGTAGGTTCAATCTTTTCAGTGGTTTGAAATGAGTCAGGGTTGTTATTCACTCTACATTTCCTACGTTTGTCGTATTTTCCCCACACCAGACCACTGTAATGAATCATTCAACAGATATAACTGGGCATGATTTGCCATGGACATTGTCAGTTTGTGTTATCACATTGCAAACAAGTGAACGATATTATGACATAAGTATTTATTATATGGTAAATAGTCAGCAGTCCAAGAGGCTTTTTGTAATAGGCAGTAAAGAAGGTTGACAGTTGATGGCAAAATGTAGGTTTCAAAACACAGTTTGATAGAAATCTCCAGGGTCTCAAGTAGTTACAATGTTTGGACTGGACAAGCCAAAACAGACTTCTTTCGCTAGTGCCCTTGCTGAGACACTTATTCTGAACAGTTCCGTTTTCCTTACAGTCCTTAGAGACTGCCATCTCCAGGAGGAAAGTATTTATCTTCTTACACATTTGACATGCATCACAGATTAGTCTTTGAATAGCGAGTGTGTGGGTAGTTGGTTGGAACCTTAAATTGTAGGCCTTGTGAAAATTATCTGAATGTAATTATCTGTATCTTTATCCACTTAACTCAGCGGCAACAATGATGTTGACAAGGGTTCATGCTGCATGTGTTGTAGTTAAATGTGTTTGTGATTTCCAGGATATTCATGACAATTTTTGTGGGTTTGATTTTGCTTTTCTGTCAATAGGGCCAGTTTGTGCTGGCGTTGTTGGTTTGAAAATGCCCAGGTATTGTTTATTTGGAGATACTGTCAACACAGCTTCAAGAATGGAGTCAAATGGAGAGGGTGAGAGACCAAAAAAATGTCTACATAGATAATACATTTCACTCACTTAAGGTTAAAGATAAGACCATATTAGTTTTGTTCTGTGTGGTTTTGTTGTCTTTACAGGTTGTGTTTAATTAAAGCAAGTGTTTTTGAAAAACTTGGTTTCCTTCTTAATTATGTTTCCTAAATTAACAATATGAAACTCAGAAAAGACTTACCATGCCTATCCAATTAGTAAGTCTGTGGACAAGTTTCTTGTTCATGTTAAACTAAGCACCAAGATGTGATATTTATAGTAACCAACTTTATTGCTAAGGAAACTCACACTGAAGTTTCAAACGCTGATATCAGGTTCAAAACCGGCTGAATTGTCCATAGGAGACACTGTTAAGGGCAAGGGGATCTGTTCAGCGTGTCTCATCACATATATTGATTAACTGACTCACTTCCTGCTTCGTCCTTCCAGTGATAAATAATTGATTAGACCTAAACTGAGTCTCCATTTCCGGTGATAACTATACACTATAAAAGGTCCAAAGTTATTGGCAGAGGGTACAGTAAATTAAGATTCAGGCAGGAAACATTGTATGTAACCTTGTATGCCTTGTAAACAACAATGATATATTACATTAATCAGGATTTCTTTATTTATTACCACCTGGGTGTCCACAGGCTATGCTAGTGCTAGTGCTATTCCAGGAATACATTTTAAGTAGCAATATTTCCATTCATGGAGATCTCTGTTACATGCGCTGCTGCTACACTCACAGGGATTGTCTGTTGTCTTGATTTCTCTCCCAGCCTTGAAGATCCACCTCTCCTCGGCTACAAAAGAAGTGCTAGATGAGTTTGGCTACTTTGATCTGCAGTTACGAGGAGATGTAGAGATGAAGGTAAGACTGCTGTAATACATGTTCATTATGAATGAAGCCTTATGCAATATAATAATTTAGGGTACTTTCACCACAGGAATTATTAGAACTAATATGGAACCGAGTACACTGCCGTAAATGAGTTTTTACTTAAAACCTCTTTGTTTAAAAGTTACCAAGCGAGTTGTCATTGCGTCCAACAGATTAAAAAATATATATTTTTGCAAAATATCTCAAGCAGTGTACAATTGAGTTCTAACAGACCCACGCAAATGTCAGTAAGTGCTGCCCTTAAACCAGGAGCAACCTCTGTTCGAATATCACTCCCTCCCACATTGTCTGTATTGATGAGCTTATTGATTTTTCCTCTCATTTTTTCCCAGGGCAAAGGCAAAATGAGAACCTATTGGCTTCAGGGGGAGAAGACTGATGTGTATGTTATCTGAGAAGGCCTGCTGATAATGCTGAGGCACAGTGGAGCCGAGACAGAGCCAAGCCACTGCTTTATTTGTTCTAGAATAAGTCCCTTAAGGTGATTCCCTACTACAAAAACAACCATATTTACTTAGATACGTAAGAAAATAAAGGGAATTCCAGGTATGTTTATATTACCTGCAAACTGTAGCTACAAAAAAATTGTAAAGATGTTTTTGTACGAAGAACTTTTCTGTCAACGAGAGTTAGAGTCCTTTTAAATGATACAATTCTTATTTTTTGTGCTTTCTATATTAAGATTTGTATAATGTGTTTGGAAGTTGATGATGTGTTAATATTTTCTTAAAATATTCATTAAGGATGGAGGCACAGCATCATCAGTGATGTCAATACAGAGATCAGAGTTCCATAGTGGTGTTATATGATATACTGTATGTGTATATATGTATATCCAAGATATTGTAAAATATTTTGTTCAATAAACTGAGTAAAATAATGGTTTAATTTGGATTAATATGATATTATTTAGATTTCAGTCCTTCAGATGATGTTCAAATAGTGGCTCTTGTCACATCATTATAGACTACTATATACTAATATGCTGTGAGAAATAAGGCCAAGGTTTACACTGAATTGTGGGAAACATCGCTTGAGGAATTATGCTTTACCAGAAGAAATCTGTGGACATTTTTATCCTTAACCTACTTTTTGTCTCTTTAAGAAAAAACTAGGCCATGTCCTCCTTATAACCCTTTAACTACTTTACCCACTAATGGATTTACTTGGAGGGAATGCCCAATTGCCTTTTTTGTTGTCCTTCATATATAGATTTTTAAACGTGTTTCTTACTAACTCTGGTCGGAATGATAGAGTGCAAGTGTGGTAAACCTGTTGGGTTTGTCAAATGTTTTTCAAAGTGCCATGGAACCTGTGAGGTTTTATATGCTAATAACCTTAGAGTTCCTCTCTTGAAGCCATCACAGAACCATTCAAATGGACTTAATATTCAACTTGGGGTCTTGCATATTGAGATATAATTTTAATTGCTTAAACAAAGTAATGGCATTGCATCTGTCTGTTAAATATTCCCAACCTTCGAAATAAATGTGTCAGGTTGTTCTTCAACCAGGAGATCTAGCGTCAGTATCTAACATGTAAATGTGAACATCAAACACGGCTGATTAACTCTTGCAGGTGGGAAGGTTTAGTGCAGTCATGCAGATATGTACGTATACAGAGGGACAAAGCAAAGCGAGGATGTATCCACAACTGCTGCAATTTGAAGGCAGCAGGCAGCTGTTTGTGCAGCTGTGATGAAGACATCACCCAAAAAGTATCAATAAGTAGTGGAATGTGTGTCTGGGTTTTTCAAGTATCTCTCTTCTTAGTCCCCATATATCTTTGTGTTTCCATCTCTCCAGGAAAACAGCTTCCCTCCTGCATGAGTCTTAATTACCTCCTTCTCCCTGTGTTCCATTGCAGCAACAGTGTCAGTTATCAAGTCACCAAATTAATGAAGGCAGCGCCTAACAGAGCTAAATGATCTGCCTTCACATAAAGGTCTCACTGTTCACACTTGCAACACTGTCATGTACGTTTAAATTATGTTATCCCATCCACAAGGGAGAATGTTAAATTGTAACATGCACAATTACAGATTTTTACTGACTTGTCAATTAATCTTCTATACCTTTTAGGGACCTACCAAAAATAAGTACTGATTTTATCATGTGCATTTTAAAAGGAATTGTTATGTATCCAACTTCATTGTTTTATTTGAATGTGTGCAAATAGTAATTTGGGTAATAAAGAAGAACTTCTGGCAGTGTCATTTAAAGGCAAAATGTGATCTTTGAAGTGGCCTACTGAGATTAAATAAAAATAAAAACGTATTTGGCGACATGGGAGTAATGCCCTCAACATCAACCAGATGATTAGTCTCAAAGTATGACTATACAGTAGTGAAATATGAATGGAAAATAGTTGGCTGAATGTTACTGTAAAAATAATGACCATACTCTGTAATATTTGCTATATTAAATTTACATTACACTATTTAATGTCAAAGAAAATAAAGGGCTCATGTTTCTTACACACATAGTTTCCCCCATTTTATTATCCATGAGGTAATTAAATGTTCTTGGGTGAAAAGACTGCATAAATGCAGTCTAAAAATGAGTTGTTGCCATAGCTACCTCTCACTAATCCTTGCTGAGAGCACAGTGGAGAGAAACAGTGTGTAGAATTGGCCTCTGATTGACAGCACATACAACTGAATCTGTGCCATGCACTATGTTAAGTAGCGAGTTTGCTTCTAAATGGATGTTCCCCAGTTTGCTTGTGGGTTTCAGAACACAATCATCTTCTTAAAGGTAGAAACTGTTTTCTTCTCCTACCTACAATTGCTATTAGGTTGTTTGTCAACTGTCCAATGACAATTGCCAGATACCAATGCAAGAAGCAAAAAATTTTGTTTTTCTGTCTTCTCACGTTGGTTATATAAAGAGGTTGCAGAGTATGACAGAAATGTAAGAAAATGACAGGAGGGCAAAAAATACAAGCAGAACCGATGCCCTAGCAATGCAGTAACGGCATGAAATAACCTTGGCAATGTTATTGTGGACAGCATATTATGGCAAACAGTTTGTAATGACAACCAATCACAAAGAGCATACCACAACACACAAGAATTTAATGTTTCTGGTTATAGACAACATGATAAGCTGACATGGTGAATCTGTTAGTTCTCTTAGGGGAAAGGTACAGACTCATTCATCTGCTCGCTGATTGGAGTGCTGAAGCTGGCATTCTTCTTGAATGGAGTGTCTGAGGTCGTTGATAATGTCACACCCTGGGTTACGTAACACAGCGGATGACGTTAGTATATTCAAAATGTTATTGTTAATATGTATGCGTGTATATACATATAAATTACTGATTGTGCAGTGGGACAGAGGTTTCAAACATTTGTAAAAGCAGCACACCGTGTGCATTTGTAGTCTTTTAGGTCCAATAGGTCTATTTTAGTGGAGATGATAAAAGCAGTATTGTAAACTAAAAGACAGTGTATTATATTGTGAGCAAGAGGGAGATATGGAAGCTATTAAATATACAAAAAATGGCTATCATCACTTGAATGTGAACATCCACCTTGATTATACAATGAACATCCACCTTGATTATACAATGAAAAGCGATATAAGATCTTTCAGTTCTGCTCCTAAGGTCCCGCTGAGGCCTGGCTAAGTAGGAAGTCTTTAAATCAAATATGCAGTATTCTCATTTTGAAAGAAAGGGATAAGTGTTTCCACAAACCTACTCATATACAGATGTAAACCCTTTTATTTATGATTACGGAGAACAGGGCTATCTGGTTTTAAGTGTACACAATTTATACAGCAATTAAACTACTAATCCAGGTATATTCTGGAACAGTAAATCTAGTCTTGGGAAAATTCAGATGTGATTAAAGAGTCAGACAAACCTGTATGCGCTGATAATTCTCACCGTAAAAGGTAATCGCCTGGTCAGTTTTGTAGTCATGGACCTTATAATAAAAAAAACAACAACAGGAAAGTATCACAAATGTAAATCTGTTGAATTACTGTAATTGCTGCTAAAATAGTTTTCATCCTTCATTTACTGCAATGTAATGTGTGCAATGTGTAAAAATGCAGATGTGTGTTCTTATTCCATCATCATATTTACAAGATTCCAAGAATGGACAGACCTTTGTTCTCTCAGGGAGAGTATGCACAAAACCCGTCACTTGGAAGTCATGCTTAGTGGTAGAGCAGTACTCCGTTTTGGGAGGCTTTGGGTTAAATTCTGCATGTGTCTGCTCACTGTTGCATTGGAATACAATATCGACATGAAAACAAACAGTGCTATCACCCTTTTATCATTTTTTGTTGTTGATTTCTTTCCCCATCAATGCTACATCATTTCAAAACAGTCACATTCACACGCACACCTATTCCCTTGTGGCTGAACAGAAAGAATACAATATTTGGGTTCATCATTGGACACCCAAACTAAAATGGAAAGGCAATTTGCAAAACATAAAGCAAACAATGTTTTGTTTTTTTGTTGTAGAAATGTGGTTATGTGTTAAATACAAATAGCCCTAAAAACATAATGCCTGATTCCGAACAACCTGTTACAAAACCCTTATGCTCAGTCTATAGAATGGATGGATGGTGTTGAGAACCAAAAACCTGAATGGATGTTTCGTTAGCTATATCCCAATGTGGGAACACTTTACATAAGGTAAAACATAGGTAAACTCTTAAACTCTAATTAAACATTTTAACTTCTTTATATTATGTAATTGTAAGACTTAATATTCCATCCCTTTTCTCCAACCAGTTCCTTTCCAAACACTAACCAAACTCAAAAGTATTTTATTTACTTATACAATTTACTACCCAACTACTTACTTGTTCCGTAATATTAATTGTAGGCTCGTATATTCAAAAGTGCTTACCTTATTGTTTGTTTGATGAATTTCTCCACAAGTTCGCTTCTTATGCCTGTACAAATGTAAACATTTTAAGGCTTAAATATTACACAACATGGGCTGGTTTCCCGGACAGATTAAGCAAAGTCTTAGACTAAAAAACCTTTTCAATGGAGAATCTCAGTTGACAGTGAGATTTAGTCTATAACTACACTTAATCTGTCCAGGAAACTGTCCCTATAGCTCACAATTCATCAAAGTAAATAATGTACTTGAAACACTTGAAAATTACATTTATTTTTTTATCAAAAATAAACTTGCAATTATCTATAGATACATACCCCTCTGTCTCACCCCTGAACCCTTGGGCGGAATGAAGGATTCTTTCACTGTACTGATATTAGTAAATTTAGACGACAGGTCTGTTGTGAGAATTCCCCTGTGTCCATGTTTTTGGATATGTTCTCTTTGGCCTTCAGTGTCAAGAACAGCAGTAGCCCTCTACATTACATGTAAAAGTAATAATGTGTTAGCCCATCCTTGTATTATTGGTATTGTCACGAAAGCAAGGGAAAGATGGGAACACTGAGCATTGTAACATGACACCGACCACCAGTTTAGCATTAGCTTAGCTTAACTCACCTTCTCTACCCAATTTTCCAACAGGCATTTTCCAATATCTTTAGAGGGATCCACTTCAGTCATTCTGATTTCATGAAATTACTAAACTAAAATTTATTGCATACTTATTTTATAACATAACATTTCAGTATTACATTTCTTTAGTTGTTGAGCTGACAAACTCCACCCAGCAAATAAAGTATCTGTTATCGGAAGTGTAACCATGGGAACAAGGCTACTCGATATTCTCTCAAGCATAATCAGATAGAACACAGAAAACAGTTCTATCTTTTTGGTCTCAGATACATTTTTACACCAACATTTTATAAAGCAATTAGAGATTATTCTACCTCTAAATCAGCAGGTTCACAAATAATCCTTATAATAATAATTAGAAGAAGAAGAAGAAGAAGAAGAAGAAGATGAAGAAGATGAAGAAGATAAAGAAGAAAAGTAAGAAAAAAAAATTACCTTTTCTTTTAATTTGTCTTAAATACCTGAACACATAAATCGATTCCCCATCATTCAGTAAACTTTTTTTTCAACCATTCAACCTTTTTTTAATCACATACGTCCTAGTCTAAAGCACAACAAATAAAGGTGTATGGATCTGTCTTTATATGCGGTGTTTTTTTGCGCACAAAGCATCCAGTCAGTATGACACATATCCCCCAGACCCCTGGGACCTGGAATGGAATGGAAGGATAAACACTGATTTCTCACAGCTCTGCCCAGATAATGGAGCTAAGTTTAAATGTTACCTTTCCGTCCCCCTTAAGTATTTAAATTAGAACCGCATTGATTTTTACTCTAAAATGACTTGTTTAGTTTTGCAAAAATGCATAGGTGGGTGAGAGAGAGAGAGAAAGGGGGGGGGGGGTCTTCATAATAAATAACTGATATTGTCATGGTATTATTAAATTGGAACATTTTCATGATGTCTACATTGACCATTTAGTAGTTGTTTTTGTCAAAAACAATAGTCCATCAGGATTATAATGCTACAGGGAAGTATGAACACACTCATGGTCTTCTGTTACTGTTAGTTCGGTTGATTTTGATATAATCTTGAACAATCAACCCAGCATGCTGTATCCTGTAGAATGAATTGAATAAAACTGAATTCAACACTGTAAACTTTCACACAGTACACACAAGCGTATCACAATTTTTTTCCAGTTAAAAATAGCTGTAGCATTAGACTGACGAAGCCTTTTGAAATAGATTTCTCATGCTCCTACTCCAAGGCCCTGAATCAACATTCCCCTGCCCAATATTAACAGTGTGGCTTATGTGTGGTCATTGAGTTGGGTGTGATCTGGGGGGGAGATCAGATTCGCTGGAGTATGTCCGTATAATTAATTCTTCCGTCGCTTCTCTGCTAACTTCTTTATAGTAGTTTTTCATGTCATGCTCAGCAACAAACACGTCACCAAGGGCACGGACATTGCTAATTCAGTTTGTGGCCTAATTGCATAAAAGCAGACTACTTTCAAGTATCTACAGATATTTTTGTGTGTATATATGTGTGTATGTGTACATTTGCTTGTCTGCGTTTGTGTATGTGTGCCTTTTTGTGTGTTGGCATTTTTTTTCATTCTTAGCTACTGTCATGCATTCCCTCTATTATTGCCTATGAAAACCGCTGATGCTACTCAGACAGACAACACCTATTTGGTAACATGATGGGAAGTGTGCTGCCTGTAGTGACTGCCCCTAACAGCATAAAAAGGCTCAGCCTTTGATCTGAGATGGGACTTCATTTTGTTACTTTCATCTATTCATAACTCTGAATAGGTATAGTGCTAGGATTATTGTTACCTGAACCCAGTACCCTCTGTGTGTTACTGCAGCCTTGAGAGTCTCACATATCTGAAATTGGACAAAGAGAGATTGCTTTTTCATTTAAAAGTCCCTTCATATAAAATGATGTCATTAGTGCCATCAATATAATTTAAGATGGGAGTACACGCCGAAATTCACATCTTTTGGATTCAAGAAGT
Source organism: Galaxias brevipinnis (assembly GCA_036023535.2). NCBI lineage: Eukaryota > Metazoa > Chordata > Actinopteri > Galaxiiformes > Galaxiidae > Galaxias > Galaxias brevipinnis. The sequence goes on along the minus strand of JAVQIZ010191441.1, from coordinate 81,586 downwards.
ATATTGAAAAGATTATTGCTGATATCAGTAAAGATGAGGGACAATAGAAAAATGTTGTTCTTTTGAATGGTCAGAGAAGTGGCAAAAGAGACTTATTAGATTTTGCATGGATATAATAATAATAGTTATACATTTAATTTATAGGTGCCTTTATAGATAACTCACAAGTTCTGACCTTTCAAGGTCACCGTCATATACCAAGTCATATAGTAAATAAATAATAATAAAAATATATAATAAATAAATAAAATAATAAAAATAACTAAAACATAACTGTGAGAGTCCCTCTTCTTAGAACTTTAATGATGTACCCTGTGGAGATTTCTCTGACAATGTCTTTCACAGCTCAACCTGGCATCCATGGTCTGCCTCTAAAAACGTCTTCGTACAGAATCCCCTCGCAACCAAAGCGAAGAAAGAGAAGATTTCAATCACTCAAACCTCAAACTGGCAGACAGAATGCACTGCCATGGAATTTCAACAACATAATTCAATTTGTGCCTTTTAATATGTGGCATTCATCACTGTTAGATCGGCGCCTTGTATTTACCTAGCTGGAATAACACTTGAGACTGTACGGTGCGGCCTGCTTCTCAGTGTTGTTTTAAAGAGGTGTGCTGCTGTGTGCCGAAGGGGCCAGGGTTATGTGAGAGACACTGTCTCCCCTCAGAGTGTGGTTGGGGTCTTTCTGCCTGCCTTCAACCCCTGAACCGAAGCCTCGTGTTTGGGTTGGCATCCGTCAGCGTAGTCAGCTGGTCTGCACATCTTAGCTTAAGCACTTTAAAAATTTGTTTATATCCTTCATTCTTCTTCTCAGGCGGTGTAGCAGTGTTGCAGTTAATGAGTGAGTTTCTGTAACACACAAACACCTCAAATCACGCCATGGCCCTTTTGCCCAAGGCCAAGTGTGGAAAGGATTCCCAATCCTCACTTCTCAATTTTCTCAACTTTCCAGGAAAGGAAAGGAAAGAAAAAAAAGGATTATTAAAATAAATGTATGGAGCAAAAAGTATGAAAATATATAGTGTTTCATGTTGCCTTGAGATGCTGCCCATTTCATCAAGTATTTATGGCAGCATCTAACAGAGTGATGCCCATAGTGTTAGACCTGGCACCCAAAAGCATGAACCTCTAAGTTATGTTATGGAGTCAGGTTTGTAAAGGACATATGGCATACAGCTGTGCTCAACGACGCACACAGATCTACCCAGCAAACACCTGGCAAAGAAGAGCAGGGAAACGCCAGCCTTACACAGATAAATACACGCCTCTCTGTTATAGCAACAGTATCCACAACACGACTGGACATAAACAGAGGTCAATACTTTTTCCAAAGTGCACATAGATTAAATTCAATTAACGTCATTATGTTTTAAGAAATATAAGATATTATTTACATTACTACATTTCTTGTTTAAATGGTACCATTGTGGATTTGTTCAGTTTCAGTGAATGGCCTTTTTTTAATGGAAACCTTTGTTTCCACATAGCACACCCATCCCCTTTACTCGCAACATAATGTGACCTTTTTTCCCACAGTTCCTGTCGATGTGTGTCTGTCTTCTTGTTTGCATCCTTCACTTCGCTCCGGTCACTCTCTTTGGTTGTTCACGCAATGATTGCTTTTTCCATCTCCAAACAAAGGAGATTTATGTTCATGATTTCCTGTTTCTGTTTTAGCTTAAAGTCTGGTATTTAATGCATGCTCATGACCTAGATGCCCTGCTGTTAGAACTCCACCCAATCCTAGAAATTCCACGTACAATACATGAATTTGGAATCAATATCTCAGGCAAGCCACCTCAGTTTCCTCTTTTAAATCACGTCTCTAAATTCACCTCTATCTTCTTTGTTATTTTACCTGATTTAACTGTGTGATTTTAGTGTTTTAATGATATAACATTTTTACTGTTGTTTTTATTGTAAAGCACCTTGTAACCCTGTTTTGAAAGGCACTCTTAAAATAAAGTTATTATTATTATTTATTAATATGTGTAAATTCTGTATTTACAAATGTCTGAAACAAAAACTCGGACAACCACAGGTTGACAAGCAGCTCTGTAAGAAAAGCAAGTTTTCAAATACCAGACTTTCTTGTCACAATAAACCTGCCGGCTCTTGCCATGCAGAATACTGACACGCTCTTAAATGAGAAATGTTCCATGACACATCCCATGTAGACTCAACAACTCTTGAAAAGCATTACAACACTATGAGCATCTTTAGTTCAGACTATAACCCTGTAAAGGAATATTTTCAAAAGGTTTGTGAGATTTTAAGAAAAAACATCGATGTTATAGACTGAATACACTAGGGATCTCATGCTTATCCTTTTATTATTAGAACAGTGGTTAACCAGATCATGTCATCAGACAAATACCTAAATTTGAATTGGCACAGCATAAATATATAAAAAAATTGTATTACCTAAACTGTCAGATCAATTAATAATGTTATAGATAGGTTTCCACTTTTTGAGTGCTAATTTTGCAGATGCATTATATGCTTTGATATGACATCCCTTTGGTTCTGTATCAGTGATGTGGCAAAATGTCATTGCATGGCGTAATCTATTCATCTTTTCCGGTTTTACCTGAAAAAAACCTATTATTTCCCAAATTAATCCCACCGGAAATCCTACTAGAAATCCCTTGTTGGAAATTGGAAGTCTACCACAACTGGTGAGAATATGTCATTGAGAGTGCTGTTGAACACTGTGCTGTTGACAGGTGGATTATCCCATTTTGTTGTTTTAAAGGGCATGTCTTTTCAAATAGTATTTTCCTTTGTGTTACTCATTCAATGATATCCTACTGTTTTATCCTCAGACTGCAAATGAATAGAGCCACTTTGAAGATAATCTAAATTAACTCTCCAGCATATAACACACTCAAACACTGAAGGTGGTCTCATCAAAACCGTCCTAACGTTCTTGACAAAGAACACATCCTACGTGGCTAATCCTAAAGTGACCAAAATGTATAAAAGAGTAGGGTGGGAATCTCCGGGCCAGAATAACAAAGCAGTAGCAACCAAACCAAACCAAAGCCACTGTCATCGGTACCTCAACTAAGACGCAACATGAGACCTTCAGTCTTTACCGTCGTCTTTGCCACAGCATTATTCTTCGATTGCTACGCCTTGTCCGTGGCCATTCCCATCAGCAATGCCGAAGATGCCTCATTTGAGCAAGAGAAGCTTGGTTCCCTACTGAACGAAGAGGCTGACGAGAACTCCATTGTCGCTGATTCAACCGGCATGGCCAAAAGCGTTGGCCCTCGGATCATCGTTGTGGCAGATGTGGGCTTATGGAGGAACCTGAGGGCCATGGACAGAGTGCTTCCCATGCACAAGCAGCGAGGTGGGGAGAGTGCCCTGATCCTGGACCGCAGAAACGTTGGACCCCAGAACCCTAGCATCAGCATCATCAGAAGAGACACCATGAGGTGCATGGTGGGAAGAGTGTACAGGCCATGCTGGGATGCCTAGAATACTTCAAGCCTGTTCGGTGTCAGCAATCACCGTCCAGCCAAAGTGCTGACCAGATGATTCTCCTGATTTTGAGTTGTATTATAGTTCAACAATGTATGTATCTATCTGTATTTAGATCATTTCCAATTAGCAAATAAATTTTAAAAATCATGTTTAGATTTGTGTTTATTCACTGTTGTGTGCACACAGTTTTTTCATAAAAGGGAAGATTTTTTGAAACTAGTTTTATGTTCCAATTTTGCGAGTGATAAAGGTAACCAGAGGCTATAGAATACTGTTATATAAATACTATGCTATACTATACTGTTATATAAAAGCAGTAAGTCTACATCAGGACCAACCAAATGAAACCCATCAACTAACTGAAATTGTCAATTTGTTGCAGATACTTGTTACTGTAATTTGCATGTAACGTTACCTCACTGGTGTTGGAATTCAGCGTGAAGTCAGCTAGTGAAACTCTAAGCAATACATTTTCATTTTATAAAAGGAACCAACCCACAATCAACATGCATAGATGGCAGCAAAGACGTTATATCATCTGCCAAGAAATAGTCTCTTGTCAAAGTGCCACAATTTATTCTGTTCATAAAATATTGACAATTACATAAACCTTTATTTTTAAATTCATGTCCTCCCTAGAACATGCACTTCTGAATGTCTCTGTTTTCCTAAAGTGAGCAAAGAATTTGCATGTTCATGAGTTTTTCTTCATGGGGTAATCACTGTGTTGCCCATAATTGCATGAATGTGCCCTTTAATCAACAATCATAAGAGTTTTTATTTCTGTATTTCAATTTAAAAAACAACACATTTAGTATTTGAATTTGTTTTAATTGAGTATAAGGAAACAGAAAATATTTGAGATATCCTACTTCCAGGTGGGCCAAAGTGTGATCACATGCATTCAGTTGTGTCACAAAGGGTCTCCCAAAGCTATTTATAATATGTACGACATTTTCCTCTTTACATACATTTGAAAAGTATTTCTAAAAATTTTTTAAAAGCTTCATATGCTGGCCATAATACTTTTCTTATTTTGATGCCCAAACTCTGCTGTGTGAAATTATAAGAATTTTTGTAAAAAAAACTAATTAGCTAGGGGCTGTCTGCAACTCAGAGGCACACTTTAACTGAGACTGACCTTCATGGTTTACTGATTAATTAAGATGTGGATTAACCTTCTTGTTGTTCCGTGTAGATATTAATCAGATGTGTCCTGAGCCGACCAGTATTTGAATATGCATTCGTTTACTTGTCAAATGCAGATGCAAATGAAGCTCCCAAGATAAAAAAGAGTGACATGAAGTGAGCAATCTAAGTATTTTGTTTTCCCACTGTTCTAGACAGACTGTGCTACAACATTTTATTCACTTTTTAAAAATTGTTGTTGCTGCTCCGTAAGGTATTCAAGAGGAAGTTATTAACATGCCAAAAAAACATATTTCAAAAGGCTCCAGTAGTTTTGTAGTTGAGTATGGACGGTGGAGTGAAGGACACTTGCACAACTCTTGCCTCAATAACATTAGTTTAACCCTTTGAATTATATCCATAAATTACCAGCCAGCCAAAATGTTATACTCCCTGATAGTCGTAAGTATGTCAACTCAGCAACTCAGCTGACAAAGCTCAAACTTGTGTGAAAACATTCCTTCCAAAATAGAGCTGGGGATTTGAGTCAGCAGAAATATATATATATATATATATATATATATAAAAAAAAGTAGCCTATTAAAAAAAAAAGTTGCCTATTAGAATGTCCGTGTGCACCACCTTAGAATTCGGATGACCATACCAAAGCCAAATATTAATTGTATTAATTCACCATTAATGCAGCCGGGGCATGAAACCAATTTTGTTTCAAGATGTCAAGCTCACCTACATTGATATTGGCCACCGCAGAAGGTAATTAAAACAGTATGGAACAGAGAATTTAATCAGTACGCGACAGTCTTGCCTTTTGATGGAGCGGAGGTATCCTGTGTTTTATACATCTTTTGAAGAAACCTCCTCTTTGTGTTATCCTGACTAACAACACTACGATGACTGTGTGTTCTTTCTTTTTCTGCAAATCACATCTTATCTATAGTAACAATGGTAACACTATTATGTACACTCCCTATTGGTGGATAATAAAGCTGAAATATGCTATTACATTCTGCCCTTTTAACACAGGCATCTGTTCCAGTCTGAGGGCAATGGCAGCAGACACAAAGTATTTAATTACATAAACCTTGCTATTTTAATGGTACATATGAAAGTCATGCCAGTACCATCTAACGTTTACAGTTAGTGTGTGACATATACATATCCAATGGATGTTAGAGGAAAGTGTTGAATTATGGACAGCACACATTAGCATTATGAAAGAGAAACATCTGGAAGCTGTTGTGTCAAAGACTATTTGAATCATTCTCCTTAGCTGGCCAAATTATTTTGACAAGGGTGTCCATTATGTTTTCCTTACAACTACTATAGACGTTATCACACCAATAATTCTCCAGCTAGTCACTGAAATACATGCTTGGGTAAAGGTTGCTTTTAAAAGGTTGCTTGTCATACGCTGAGTGGAGGCCAATGCCTGCAAAACTAACAATGTTTTACCTTTGAAGAAGTCCCAAAAACTTTTATATTGCATTAACTAATGACAAGGTTATACTAAAGAAAATTACATTTTGTTCAACAACTGACTGAGATTGGAAAGAGTGAAATATGGACGAGGGTCTCAGTGTACAATAGCAGCAAGTTACTAATTATAATTTTTAAATGTTCTAATCATTATCCCATTTGCCATTCCCTTTGCCAATTGTAAGACAGCAAAACACACTATGGGTTACTCCAAAGGATGCTGGCTGCAGTAAAAGGCTTTGCCTGTCATCACTGTGGATTCCTCCCTCAGAATGCTATTAATAGCTTTAGGAACAGCAGGTTAAAGGTGAGATGTCCATTGAAATTGTCTTAACGACTCCATTATCATGGGGTGTCCAGCTCTACCATCACTGCAGCCTATTTGGTGGCCTTGAATAATACGGAAAAGATTTAGGCATTTATGTTGCTGTATATCTTGAATGGAAATTAGATTGACGTATAGATAATTAATACATTGTAAAGTAATAGCTGAGCAGGCAACCTTTTTCAATTTAGACAATTTTTCTCTCTTACATACGAGTAAGACAATTTCATCTGGCACCACTACCTCTCATTTGATCGTGCAGGAAGGTACATTCGTGCAACAACAACCCCCAAAATGTTAATCATGTCACAGAGCCTGGTGGAAACAAGGACAAATTAGAAGGCACTTTATCTTGAAAGGCCACCGTGTGATGGCAGTTTTTTAAATAAAAACCACTCAACCCAAGTGTTATGTTGATGAAATCCAGAGCATTAGTTTTACTCTGTCACTGTCACCAGAGCAGTATGGCTCCCCTGCCGGGTTCACAATGACATTCAACTCGCTCAGCACCTGTTTAGAAGCTTGAACACAGGGTCAACTTGTAATAATCTCATTATATAGATTTTTCTATTCCCTTTCAGTTTTTTTTTAGGATTCAAATGTTTACAATGACTGATACAATGTGCGCTGTTACATTTGCCAAAGGGAAGGAGTGTGCAAATAATTTTTTTTTCCATTTTGATTATGAGTTCCTTTAAAATCTGTAAACAACCAGACATTGATATGAGAATGGGGAAATGTGCTGGTTTGAAATGGCACAAATGGCTGACCAAGTGAAAAAAGGTAAACATGTTAAGCCTAATTATTGTGGGAAAGAAATTGTCTGTAAACAGTCTCTACTAGCCTTTGTTTGTTTAACAGTACTTGTTTGGCACAATTTTAAACAAATGTGTTTTACTTAATGGGATACCATTGAAAAATTACAGCTGGATGCCACTTTGAGTGATTTTTTTTGCCTGGTCCAATCTTTGATATGAGTTGGCGTAATGTTGAACCAAAATGTAGGCTAAACATTTTGTTGTTAATTTTGTTTAATATACGTTATCTAGAATGGATTTAAGAAGAGATTTGAAATTTAACCCTGTTTTTGAACTTATGTACGTTTGAAGGGTGTTTACAGCAATATTTTTGAAAGATTTACTAAATACACAACATAATGTATAGATTTTGGGCATTTGAACTGAGATATCTATGATGGTCTTCACCAGAAACTAAATTTAGAGTGTGAACAATACTTTTGGTATATGTTCTCACAAAGTCTCTTGGACATGTGTGAATTGCATACAATCAAAGTTTCACTAAACAGTACACATATTTCTAAAGCAACAATTAAAGGTGAGAACGTGAAGCCAAAAGGATGCTATGAAGGAATTGAGAATAGATTGAGAACATGTCTACAACCTTGCCAACTGTTCAATCTTCAAACGTTTGATTGAAGCCATTAACATTATTGCAAACCCTCATTTAGATTTAGGCCAACTTATTTTGTTTTATGGTATGTTTATGATGAAGGTAAATTGATATCAAGGACAAACTTCATGAATGGTTCAACATGGAAGATTTGTTTTTACTTTTTAACTACACACAGTGTTTGTAGACAGCAACAATATAATGAGACTTCCAGTCTTTAAAATTATCTGTCACTTCATGTCAAGACAGTTGTACTTCCCAGCAGTAGCATTGACATTATTTCCCAAAAAAATATTTCCATCTTGAATGGCTTTTCCCAAGCCCTCCTATAAATAAGTAGATATTCTGATAGTTTTAGGTACAGTAGCAATCACTTTGACTCCTTGTAATTGAAACATCATAACACGATTTAATAACCGTGTACATGTTAATCTTTTGTCCAGAAACAAGATCTGCCTAATAGTTTTGTTCAACCTGTCAACTGGCATCTGGCGCCGGAGGGCTTTTCAGCTAAGGATGTGAAGGGTCATCTAATTGAATTCTCCTCTAATTGGCTGTAATAGTCATTGGAACTGCTGGACATGCTCTAGCTTGTTTTGCTAGTAGTCAGTAGAAAACATATCCATCAAGGGGAAAAAGCACAGATACCATTAAAAAAGCACAGGAAAAAATCATATATTTTATACTATATCTATACCTTTCCTATATCTATAACTTTCCAAGAAATAAAAAAAAAAAAGTAGACCAGCAGGATAAAGGATGAACATCACTTTCACTTTCTGTTGTTAGCTATGGATGTCTTATTTCTAATGATTTTGAATTTAGATGAAAGGCAGAGAATAGTCAGTTGACATGGTAACTGCCTGTTGCTTTCTTTCTGTTATTTTGTTTCAAACTGAAAAAAATAATGGTAAAAACGAAAACAAAAAACTGGGGACACAGAATGTGGATTAACAGCAAAGCAATGGATAAACATAAGACCAATTAGAAACAAGGTACCGCTGATCCCTATTAATAAATGGCCAAAAACTCTTGCACTCTTGATAGAACCCCGTCAATGTCCCCGCCCTACAACAAAAATCAGACATGAAACAACCCCCACCTCCTCCACACTCACTCACACACACACACACACACGCACACACACACACACACACACACACACACACACTGACAATACAAACATACACCCACACACTTCCTTTGAGATTTCAGTTGGCCTCTTCTTCACTTTTGCATCTGAAACAACTGTGTTTACTCTAGAAAGCTCTATTTATGATGGACAGTGAGTGGATGGTATTTAGTTGTGGGCTATGTCTTAAATCCATTCTGCAACCGACACTTTAGCTCTTTGGCTCATCTTTTCAGTAGTTTACCAATCGGTAATTCCCCTTAAGACATTTCTCAGATCCAATAAAAAGTAATGCTACACAGGGTCTTTTCACACACGCATCAATCCATTCCACCCAGTTCAACAATATGCAGGCTCTGATGACATGACCAGCGAGGGCAAATTTTAAAACCCTCGTCTCTTCACAGACAATTCAAACATCCTGTGCTACGTATCTTCTCCAGCTGACTCCCACATTCACTCCCAGGTGCCCTTGTCTGGCTCCGCTGGGCCGGGTGACATCATAACCCCCCAACCCCCCGAGCCCCGCTGGCTTTCTCTAATGGAGATGCTGGGCTGGTGTGAGGGGGGCTCGTTAATAATTGAGGAGCATGGTGCACTTTTATAACTGCCCTGTAAGGCTGGCCGGGACATTTTCCCTAAGTGCATTAGTGTAATAGTCAGGGAGGAAACTAGCCTTTATTGACTAATCTAATCAATAATACCGCTTCTGTTCAAAAGGACCCCATAAGGAATTATTGTGCAGCGTGAAGCAACAGCTACAGGCAGGAAGACACGCATTTAAAATATGTCAAATAATCTTACAACTGAAAATTGTTTACCCATATTATTTTCAAAACGATTTTCTAACACCTTCCTAAAAAACAGCTTGGGAATAACTGGGGTACAATCACATCAATTCACTTGTCAAAATGCATACAGTTGATACTAGAAACAAATCTAAATTTCTTTACTGATCTTAAGTACCAGACATTCCTCTGAAATATGTAAATTTCTTACATGGTGAAAGCTGAAGACAAAGAAGCACCTTTCCTTTCTATTTACTCAGCTTTTTTACAAAGGCGTTTCTAAAAGAAACACAGACATTACTCCACAGAAATGACCACAAATGAAGTGCTTCTGGTTTGGCATAAGTCCAGCCATGAAAATTCAAGGTAACCAACTGGTTTGTTTGGAAATCTACATACTTATGCAATGTTAAATAAATCCAAACAACCCCCCAACACAAACAATGATCACAAGATAGAACAAAGATAGAAGTAAAATTGTGACGACAAACAGATGTTATGACTGACTTAGGGCTGCTGTTAGCGGGGAGATGTGTGCACTAGTATGACTTGTTGTGCCAAATGTAGTGACCTTTTCAGAAAATCTTCGGCCATGGTCAGACAATGAAAGAGATAGCCAAGTGACCCCTGAGACGGATTTAGGACCTGTCAGCAACAGAAGCTGAATTCCCCATCCACATCCTCCTCACATAGCTGGTGGATTTATTACTTATTGGCCAGCCTGACTCACCCAGGTCAAATTACAGCATCTCACAGCAGGCCCACCCTCTATGATAAAAGACGACGGAAATAATTTAGGATTCTCACACTTGAATATTAACCTAAAGACTCCATACTAGGCATATGGTACACACCATTGAAAAGCCTCCTTCTGAGTTAAACAACGTACTGGTGCCAAGATGAATGTTCATACAACAACGACAAAACAATTGTTCTTAAACACTTTGAGTAGATTAGTATTCTTGCTTCAGATTGAGCAGTATTGCTTTGATCATTTTCCATCATTAAATCAAAACAGAGATCTGTGGTATACAATACAATATATTTTCTTGTAGAAGTAATGCACAACAGTTAAACAAAATAACCAACTATTGATTGTACCGATTTAGTGTTTGTTATTAAAGATAAAGTCAGATTTTACCTATATTTTGATCATATGAAATGACTAAATAACTCCAGTGTATTCCATAGCTGATGATGGTGTACCTTTTAAAATATCATTGCCGAGGTAACCATCAGTGTAGGTAGCACATCAATCATACAATATGTACAGAGATACTTGCGTATGCAGTTATTTGAAAACCCCTACTTTCATGACATCGGTCATGGAAAGACGATGACAGGCTGCTTTTCATTCCGTTTTGAAATGAAGAGGTCAGGTGGTCAGAGCAAAGTTCTGCTCAGCAAATTGGAATTAACCGGGTAGACTTATGCCTTCTCACACCTGGCTTGAACACACCACTGTTCAGCCCACCATAGGGGCCTTTCTTTCACTCATGTGCCATTGAATAGGCGAAGGTCAGTAAAGTTCAGGAAACACACTGATTTTTATTTGAAAATCTATAAATTATGAAAATGAATGCCCCTGTGTTTATTTGTGCTTCACTCAAGGGCCTAGAGGCTTCGGTCCAGTTGCCAGCCACCGACTATTAGCCCCCCACAAAAACCCTAACATCGCTGCAGTGGCTGTGTGTTTGTTTGACTTTGTCATTATTGAATTGAGACAGGCAGGCCTAGTGGATGGGAGGTGAGAATGTGCATTGACTCATACTGAAGGGTGCACTTGTTGAAACTCTGACTGTCTTGGACAATGTTTATACTGAGAATTCAGTCCAAACATTTGGCTCTGGTCTTGGACAATTGGAGAAAGTTAAGTATTGCTGATATTTTGAAAGGGTTTGACGAAGTTCAGCTTTTTTTCTGGGCTTCATTACTGACTCTTGAATTCCCTTATTAGGGGAAAGTGTCAGTGTCAGAGTCAAAAAAGACAGGATTTTTTTGTACGCTTGAGATATCTTAATTTGTTGGTACATACTACATAATTTCTGTGTGAGCTTCCCAAAATTATGTCTGAATTTGAAGTTATGCAATGAAAAAACCACTTGTCTTCATATGCTTTCAACTCTTGCGTTATATTTAAGTGCCTGACTCCAGGTGTCTCATTTGTTTACATTGTAAAATCTTGTTTACCACCAAATGTTTATGTTCAATTCTACTATATTACATGAAGTGCTTTTCACAAAACTATCATAAGGCTTGAAAAGCCAAAATACAGGTTTGAGGCAGGCTTCTATGACCGTATGGTTACACACTCAACAGGGGGAATCTGTCTTGTAAACTGATCTCCCTGCCCAGTCATGACCTCAGCCTTCAAGCATGAGTTCTCAGCATGGGCCTGGGTTTAAAAGCCTCGCTTTCCAAGGTAACAGAGGGATTATCATCTGTCTCTGCATAGAGCAGCAGAAGGCCTAGAAATTAATTAACTGTAACGATGATGAACCTACAGTACATACTCAATTACTGGAGGTCTATAATATATTTTTCATAATGCAATGATCATATACCTCCATCAACCCCCACCCCCCCCACCCCGTGCATGCTTTGGTTTAGGTTTTGCCTCAATCTTTGAAGACTGATGCGCAAGTGTTAAGTTTCAATACTAATGCACATGTACTATTCATATTTCACTGGATAGAGTTGAAAGAGCATTCAGCAACACAAAACTACACTATGAGAGGAAAACTAATCTACCCAGTTTATCACGTTAGGATGTCGCCACATGGCTATAATGCGATGTCAGTCATAAAGTGGTTGCCTTATGGTGCTGAAGAGTGATTGTAAGGGAGGGATGTCAGAGGGAGGACAGGTGGTCTTGTATAAAGGATACTTTTCTGGGTGTCCCTCTGTGTGGCTCAGCTGTGTAAAAGGCTAAATTGATAACTGCTCCCCCTCCTCTGTCCATTAGCCTAATATACTTGATGTGATCAATTATAATTGACACTGTGCTTTAGGAAGGGGGGTTGAGGTCCTCTTACATTTGCCTGTGTTCTATGATGGGATGTTCATGTTGCTTGAGAATAGTCAAGCAGGTCTAAAATACTTCAGTATTCCTTTTGCTTGCATGAGACCCAAATGAAAACAGGCAACTAGCTGTTCCATACACACTATCGTTCCTTAGCATGAATATAAGGAGGTCATAGAATGACCGACAATGTATTCTAGTACTAATTTAGATTAAACTAACAAGACATAGCATTCCACTCTCTGTCAAAGCTGCCCCCTCCATTGCTTCATTTAAATCCAGGCTCAAAACACACTTTCATTCCTTGGCTCTCGGTACGTCATGATATGGTACCGGTATTATTGCAGTGTGTTATGTTAATGGGTCGCTCATTGTATTTGTATATTTTGTTTTTACCTGTACAGCACTTTGGTCAACGTGTGTTGTTTTTGAATGTGCTATATAAATAAATTTGATTTGATGACCAAGCTCAGTAGTTCTGTATATAAAAAAAAAAATAAAGCTAAACAAATAAGCTGGCATGCTCACTATTGCCATCTTGAGTTCAGAAAACAGCATAGAGGACCTGACATCTTAAATTCAAAGTGCTTAGATTATGGGCAAAATTTTCGGGTTAACCAAACAATTTGATCACTCAGGTCAGATGGGTAAACACTTGGGGACCAGGAAATATTTGAACCTGTGTGTGGGTAGTCTAATTTTAAATTTACCAGAAGGTGCATTTTTAGGATTTTGTCTTCCTCTCACAGCACAATCAGAACACAAGCCTTAAGACTACCTTAACATCTTTCCAGAAGCTCTGCAAACTTGCAGCAGGGCAACAGCAAACACACCTGGATCAAAAGCCAGTGGCACATTCAAAGAGATGGGAGGTTCAAAAAGACTTTGTGATTTAGCATTTTTAAAGCCATTAGCCTTTTGACAGAAAGCATTCAGGCAATGTAGTGTTACAGCTACATCTAGAGGTGAGTGGAACAAGTGTAAAGCTTTAAAAGTATTTATTGGCATTTGACTGCTACATGGGCTTGAAAGAATCACTTTATCATACAAAAAAAAACAAAAAAACAAAGGCACCTCCAAAAGGTAGTAAAAGCCTAACAGTCTACCAAAAAAACTAAAACACGCATCTAAAACCAATTACTGTACAAGAGGGATCAAGTTTAAAATTTCGACTCATACATAATATTGACAGTCTTAAATTACAAATGATGCAAAACCTTTACATTATAGGGGTGAAAGGTCTGTAAACTTTGCTCAGTTGCAACTCAAAAACTTAAAGGATTTAAAAGTTAAGATATACATTCTGTACAATAAGCACATGGTGCTTTTAAAAGCTACTCATAGTGTGAGCTGCTTTGCAAGGTCCTTGATAAGCGAAGACTTAAGTTGGGAAAGTAAAGCAATCTTCATCTGCTTCTGACTAGAGTACTTTGTCTTGACTGCCTGCAAGAGAAAAATCAGGAATGTTATATATAATTAGACAGTCAAAGTTAATATAAAAGAGTAGAGGTGTAGCTTACAATGTGCTTGGTCTGTCCCTCGTTTACTTTCACGACATTCTTGGCAATGTGCTGCATCACCGGGATCAGACTCTCTTCTTTGTAGTTCATGTAGTGCTGAAGTGTCTCATTCTGAAGGAACACCCACAATCTTGGTCAAAGGCCATTACCGACACAAAAATGCTGATTAGAGTAAAATACAGTAATGGAAAACAAACCCATTCTCCACAGCCGAAGACCTTTAGTGTGAGAGCAAAAGCTGCACTGGCCACCTGAGAGGGAGGCATGTGAACCATCTCGTAGTCCACCATGGTGAGCTCTACAAAATACTTTGCTAGGGTATGGTGCTCTGCAGTCACCTGAGGTGATAAGAGGAAGCCATTTTAGAATAAAGTGAGAATGACAGCATAGACATTTAAAAAAAAAATAAAAATTAAAAAAAAAGAGAAAAGTAGTAAAAGAACAAGGGCAGGTGAAAGAAATACCTCTCCTATCTTTGAAGCTCTCCTAAGGAATTGGAGTGGTAGGGGACGACCAAAGCTGAACTTGAGCACCCTTAGGATTTTCATTTCCATGTCTCTGATCTGAGCAGTAGTGTAAGCTCTATCGGTCACAAAGGCAAAGTCGGCAATCTCTGGGGGGTACATCTCCTCGTATTTGGAGGCAATAAACATGGCGGTCACACCAACCAGCTGGAGCTGCTTTTTGGGCACTGGGTTGTCCTGGGTACAGAGAAGAGCAACTTAACTGCAAATGGACAGTTTGGGAAAAAGTGTTTGAATAAGCCAGGCTCCTTCTATAATGTCAACATGGCCTTTAACTAAACAAAAAGAAACAACCCTCATCTGTAAATGCAACCATTATCAAAGCCAAGTTTACCTGAAGGAAGCGGTCAATGATGCCAACAGTCATGTACATGGTCTCCTGCAGAAGCCGGAACTTGATTTGGACCTGGACAAGCCAGTCGACGAGGATTGCTCTCATGTTACCCGTCACTTCCTGTCCCACCAAATATTTAGGTCTGATTGCCTGATCAACCTGAGGTACAAGTTGCAACATTTGGCTTATAATTAGTAAGCTTAATTCCACAAGAATGACTACATCAGATTTAAAAAGCAGGACAAACCTCTAGCTGCTGGAGATATTTATAGATATCCTTGACATATTCACTGCAGAGCATTGGGTTGTCATAATCATCTGCATCGACATCTTTGATGTTGAGAAGAACATCAGAGAAGGCTTGGCACAGGTCATTGGGTGCACAGCCAGAAGTTTCCATTGGTGTGGGGGACATTGGCTCAGGCAAAACCTATACAGACATTAGGAGCACAATTCACTGCAATGGGCCATGATGACTCAGTAACTAACAGAGTCAATTTAAAATTAGCACTAAGCTACAGAACTAGAATTTAAAATCAATTGAAACCTCACCTGTACCTCAGGCACCAGGGCAACATCTATTTCTGGCTGTGGGACCAAAGAGGTTTTCACCACCTTAATGCTGGCTTTTCTCTCAGCTACTTTCGTTGGCTCTACTTTGGCATCCTATGACACAAGAGATCAGTAAATGAACATTCGATTGTACACCACTAGTAATAAGATTATGCACGAAGAGCGTACGATTACCTTTTTCAGGCCTTGTTTGGGGACAGTAACATTAACGTTCCCAATTTCACCAAGCGCAGCTCGTGGCCTAAGCGTGGGCTTGTTTCCCAAGACAGTCTTCCCAGCAAGAGCATTTTGATTTTCAGAGGAAGCTAGGCGGTTCTGCAAAAATAACAATATAAAATGTTAAAGTATATACACCACAGCGAGATAATAATTACGTAAAATGTAACAAAGCTGGCACGAGATAGGATACGCCACAAAACGCAGTGGCACGAGGCCACTCATTGAAACATATGTTAAAAACAAATTATCAATAACAATCGTTAAAAAGAACTTTGAGTGTACCAAAGTAACTAAGTATATGCAAGTACTTAGATTAAAACTTACCCTTGTCATTCGAAGAGCCATTTCGTAAGATGTGTTGCTTAGGCAAAGGCAGAGAACTCACTGAAACAGTGCACAATAGCTGTGTGAATGTCGTCTTGGTTTAAATCCTAGAACACTCGAATCTCATTCGCTGCATTCTAAATTCGTTCTCATTTGATTGGATTGAAAACAACCGCTGTGAATGCGTTCCTAGGACGACGGTGAGCATGTGACAGGATACAGCCAACCCCCTTACTTCCTTGTAAGCAAATAAAAAAGAAAAAAAAAGAAAAACGATTATAAACAATCCTTTTCAATCATCAATTATGGCCTGAACTCATTATCACTTCCCGGTTTCTGTGTCTTCCCCAGGTTCATTGTCTACGGATAAAATTTTCTTGCAGATCATTATGATGCAAGCAATACAATTGTTTAATTTTTTTTTTGTATATTTAAGGATAGAACTGTATCTATCATCACACAGCGAACATGTTAAAGTGTCTCGATGCCCCCACCCAGAGCATAGATATCTGCACCCTCCAACAAAATATAATTATTTGCATAATGTACATTTATTTGCTAAACCAGTGTACCATTAGATCAAGTATACATAATCATAAGTATTTAACTAAATGTCATAATTTTCTTTTGACAAGAGAATGACATATGCAAAATCAACTCGTGTCAGTAATAATGGATTATATAGTAATATTGTGTATGCATGCAGCCCCATCTTATCTACCATAATACTAAGAATTTTGTAATTGGGGATAGCTTTAGAACAAATCACTGTATACTTCATAAGAAAGTGTGATAGGTGATTGGAGAGAAAAGCATTGGCCCTTTTTTTTTGTTGATCATTACAACCTTACTGGGCAAGTTGTCTCATTACCTTACATCCATTTTAAAGCACACATTCTTCAGGCAAAATATACACTATCACCCTTGAAATGTTAAAGGTTAATCAATGACCTGGTAAATCATCTATAAGTTTCTTTGCTTCGGATAAATGGAACAAGGTACAGAAGTTTCTTGGACAACAAAACATTTTGGGGACATGGGTGTTGATGAGTGTTGTGGTGGAATCTTAAATGTTCACTGTATTGCAAATACTGTAACAAATGTAGTTTGTATACCCTGTAAAAATAAATAATAAATAATACTATTTAAAACCATATTTTCACTTATGAGACTGATGAAAATAAAGAAAATTACAAGACTTAAAATGAATGTGAGATGACAACAAATAATTGTAAAATCAATAAATCTAATTTTTATTTTACAACAGCCATTGCGTATCATAATGCAAAAAACAGTATACATTTTATATTATTTGGTCACACAAAGTAAGTTACATGATACATGTTCCATCTTGCAGGTATTTCATAGACTCCATTTGTTGTGTCATTGCCAGAACCTCATGAAATCCTGTGCTCAACCCAGACATGTGCTGAAAATAGGCCTCTTTCTCCACCTGAATAGATAGATTATTCACACCAGCGTCTTTCAAAATGGACGTGACCTACAAATGAGAAATATCAACAGGGTTCATGACTCAAGCAATGTCCCGAAAATTGACAGTCACAACTCCCATGTGGCTCCCATTAGAAAAATAAAAGTACTCAATTGCATAATATGACCATTTATAACGGTGATTTTATATTGATATAGAAAAGAAACACTTAAAAAGGTTGGGCGCTCAACCACAAATTACATATATTTGTTTTTGTAAACATCAAATGTAACCGTACACAATCACTCTTGTCTCACAAACCTGCTGTATGATCCTCTGCTCCACGACATCTGCCATGATCTGTAGGTGAATGGTCCCAGCAATCACACTGGCTGAATGCCTCCAGAAATGAGGGTCACGGTATGAAAGCACACCTTCTAACTTCTCAATCTGCAATACAAAGTACATGATTCACATCATGTTAAGTCGATGACTTTGAATTTGTTATGAGCCATCCAATCTAGATGTAAGAGTCCTTAAATGTGTTATTATTATTCACATTTTTATGTTTTTTTAATCTATTGAGCTTTACTAATATCCCCTTAAGTAAAAAAAGTAGTGCCATCTTACCTTTTCAAGTGCAATATGTAGGTCCTTCTCATTTTCAGGAGGTATTCTTAACAGAAGAACCTCACAGGCATCCTTGATCAGGGGGATGACACTCAGAAAGATGAGGGTGGAGATGAAGAGGGAGCAGATGGGGTCTGCAATTAGCCATCCAAACTGCCGGATGAGAATGGTGGAGATTATCACTCCAACACTGCCCAAAGTATCCGCCAGCACGTGCAGAAAAACCCCTAAAAACAAGTGGGCCAGACAGAATAAACCAGTGTTTTCATTAAGTGCAAAGTTATGAGATAGGAATTTGAGAGGTGCATTATTAGAAGGATAGAGCGTTAGGCAGCCTGCTAGATCAGCTTGCAACTTGAGGTTGACTGCACAGAACATTATCACATTTTATGTAAATCTTTTGATCAAAAATGAATAAGCAAGTTGAAAGCATGTTCAATAAAAATCCACATATCTTTCAACCTAAAATACTTACCCCTCATATTGGCATTCATGCCTCCACCTCCACCTCCACCTCCGTGGGAGTGCCCATGACTGCTCCCGTGACTGTGTCCGTGGCTCCCATGGCCGTGCCCTCCGTGAGAGTGCCCATGGCCTCCATGGCTGTGATCGCTGTGAGAGTGTCCCTGGTGGGTCTGGCTGTGGTCATGTGACGAACAGCTTTTGTTACCTCCGTGGGAGTGGGCATGGCTAAAAGCACAGATACCAACCAGGTTGACCAGAAGTCCACCAACAGAGACGGGCTGGGGGATACACAGGATGTGTTACAATTGTGGTTGCGCAGAACTGTACTTTATTTATTAAATGGTTGATGGTATGTATTCATTAAACAGATAAACCATTATCAGAAATAAACAATTACTTTGCAGGTGCAACTCTATCTCATGTCCAATTTAAAGTTGTGACCCTTAACTTACAGTTAACATGTCTGTGTTGATGTTTGGTGGGTCCACCAGTCGTGTGACTGATTCCATGAACACAAAGAATGCAATGACCATCAGAAAAAGTCCGTTGATGAACCCAGAGAGAATCTCCACTCTGCCGTACCTGAAATACAAAACCATAAATGAACAAAAAACATATACAATGATGAACTTCATGAAAGATGTTGAAAGCAATATGCTTGCATCACCTTATGAACTATAGAATGGTAAAACTGTACACATTTAAAAATGTAAAAAACCTAAGACCTAAATGTGATGCCCTTTCACAGATTAAACTTACCCATAGGAGAAGATCCTAGTTGCCTTCCAGCGGGTCATAAGTGCAGCAAACAGTCCCAGCACCAGAGCAGAGCAGTCAAACAGCATGTGAAAGCCGTCAGAAATGAGACCCAAGCTATTGGTCCACACACCATAGAAGAGCTCCACAAACGTGAAGGCCTGAAAGACAAGAGCATTTGGTTTTACATGACAAGACACGCATGTAATCATTGGTGTTCCTACAAACATTATATGGTGCTTACGAGGTTGAGACAGAGGAAGTAAAAGATCTGTCTGGAATCGTACTCCTCCAGGATCTGTTTAAGGGAATCTTTGATGAAGCGGGGCATAGACTGGGACGTGTGCTGGAGGGCATCACCCATGAAGTTGTACAGAGGGGTACCCTCTGGAGAGTAGCCCACCAAGGTCCCCTTTTGTCCCTTCTTTGACGGGGACGACAGAATACTGGCAGCTACAGGGAGGTAGGGAGAGGAGAGAAAGGGTATGGGTGAGTATGTTGGAAAATAAGTCATAGGACTTATTGACATAGTCATTCTATGAACATTTTCTTTTCTTTTCTAAAATATTTCCCACACACACAGTTTCCAAATACCCAGCTACTTACACATAATAAAAAAGACAGCGCTGACCAGCACCCCTCCAGAAAGCACATGCTCGGTGCTATCCTGCTGGGGAGGTTTGCCAATGGAGCGGAGCTGATCGGTAAGCGGATGAGTCCAAAAGTTGGCCAGCAGCACGCCACTGAGAAACAGAAAGATGGTGCCATAACGGGCGCACCTGGGGGCCTCCATCTTGGTGACACAGATGGACTCCGCGTAAAACTCCAGAATCATCAGAGACACGATGATCATGCTGAAGGGCAGGATGAGAGACGACCAGGATTCCACTTTGCTCTGAGGATGTAATGTTAACACTATAGTGGCTCCATATTGATGTTTAGACGAAGTGTTGGACAAGAGTATTTTCATTGTATGGCAAATGCAGTACATTTCTGTCCATAAAACTTTCACAGTAAAACATAAAAATAGTTCTTGTTTCTCCCGTCTCTTCTTATTCATTCAAAAAGTGTTAGATGTAATTCTGCATGAACATATAGTCAGAATATCCAGAGCTGTTGCTACAACATACTACCCCTCATATGAGATTATCCACCACTTACTTCTGTGGTTGCTGCTAGCACTAGGACCCAGGGCAGTAGCACCATAGCTGACATCAGGTTGGATAGGGCATACAGGCGTTTGGCACCGCCAACCTCCACTGACAACTTCCTAGAAGCTGTATTGAAGGCCACTTTCAGACAGAGGGATGCCACTAATAAAACCACCCCACCCTGGTGGAGAGAGTTAAGGGGATCAGGGAAGGGGATAGGGAAAATAATGTGTATTGTTCATTGACAGATACAGGGTCTTCTGAAACTGGACATACCAAGCCTATTATGACAAGTAGAAACAAACCTTTGTGACGTGATAAGCTTACCTTGTGATCTGCCAACCCTAGGAATGCAATGGCTGTGTAGAGAGCATGAGTGAGGGCACTGTCATGGTGTCCTTCGGCTAGAAAGATCAACAATTAAGGCAAATTATATTAAGCAGAAATGGTATAGAGCCTGAGCTGGAAAATAGTGGCAGTAACCCTAGTATAAAACTTGCAGCCATAACATCAAAGGATACGATGCTCAGCCATTTTTGCCATGAGGTCATCATTGTCGAACAGCAGTAGGCAGATAACTGCTATGATGAAGAGGACTGCACCTCTGGTCTGCAATAGATTGATATAGATTATATATATATATATATATATATATACATATACATATATATATATATATATATAGATAGTTTAAGTACTGAACTTGCATGGTAAAACTGTATAAGAAACAGATAAAAGCCATAAAGGGTGACAATAGTGTATTTGGGGTTTCTTTACCTTGGAGGGGCCCCCGCCTGAGTTTGTGAACAGTACACTGAGGAGCGCTATGATCACCACATCACTGTGCTCAAACAATAACAAAGCCCTGCAAAAGAGATGAAAAAAGCTGTTATTAAGAGGACCACAGAGTTACGAGGTGCAGTGGCTTAGAAATACAATCAGCTGTAAACACATAACTGGCTTTCTCTAGTTGAGATACTTTACCTTAGAGGTCCACAGAGGGTTAGACCAAAGAAACCTAGCAGGGATATGATGCAGCTACTGACAGCATGCTTGAGAAGCTTTATCCACTGAAAATGAAGAAAAAATAAGTTAAGATTTAAAAATAAATAAAACAAATCAAAATAGAACACAATATACCAAGAGATATGAATGCAACACACCTGACTTTTAGAAATTGCTTTCCCAGACGAGAAAGGCTTTTGGAAGAAAACCAAAATCACTGCACACCTATCAACAATAAAAGAAACAATAAATACACCAACCATTAACGGCATGTACCCTTCTATCAGAAAATGAAATAGCATTTATCAATGTACTTCCACTTTAAGATAGCTTCTTACCCAAATTTCAAAATGAAGATAAACTGGACAATGTGAACAACTTTAAGAATATCATAAGACTCAAAGATTCCAAGTGCCTTTAGGACCTTAGAGATGAGCAGTAACACTATGTATCTGGTCAATCTATAACGAAAAAACAAAACAGTACAGACCATGAATGCAGCAATTGCTGTGAATTATTTTCAGGAGTATCGTAACGTAGGTACCTTCAAATTGTTTGGCCTACATCTGTTCTTTACCTGGCATTAGGCACTTCAACCATTCCCAGTTTCCCACTGGAAAGCACGTTGCTGCTGTATTTCTCATCCATATTTACAGGCAACAGGTCCAAACAATAAACTGATCCATTTAACAGTCTGTGTTGGGTAACCAGGTTAGCTAGTCCCTGCCAGCCCAGCTGGCGTGGCTAATTTTGCTAGCCTCCAGGCTCTAGCATAGCATAAAGTCGCAAAAGGAATTAACTAAAACAGTAACAATATGTCATACTAAATTACGTCAACATCATATTAGGTCTAAAGAAGTTCGCTGAGTGCCTCAACAAAATAAAGAAAAGATATCCTTAACAAAACAATTGCGTGGGTCTTAAAGGAAAAATAGCATTTCAGCTGAGCTGTACATCTACGCTTCCGCATACGTCAAATATTACACGTCATCTTTACCATGTTCGAGAACCCCGATTCGACACTAAACTTGCGCATCTGAATACTTTGTTTGTTATTGGGAACCGCCTGTCATTATAACTACTTTAACATTGTAAATGTAGGTATATGTGTCCTGCAATAAACAAAATCAGTAAGGGAGAGCAAGGTTTTAGCCACCAAATTTATAAAGAAATTCGATTAAAGTGATCAGAATCATTATTTATAATATATAAAGAAAGGACATCAGTTGTATATTTACGTTTATTATTGTATTGGTTAAACAAGACATCATAGGTTAGAAAATACAGGTATTGTAGACTGTCCACATGTGTAGAAGAGGGCTATTACACTTCATTTGTATACAATAAGCATGACCATATGACTTTAAGTGGTGATTGTGTTTGAATTTTATTTATCAAAAGTGAATTCATATGCTTCCTCACTGAGGTCCAAGCAGCCCAAGCAGAATCTTCTGGTAATCTCCCTTTGTGTCCGCCTGCAAAAAAAGAAAACCAAAGTGCTATAAAAAGTGTCCAAGATCAGAATAACAGTTCTCAAAAATAAGCACCAGTTTAAAATATTTACCAGAATGTCCTCCTTTAGAGTTCGCTTGTACATGATTTTGTACTCATCTATTACCTTCTTCAGGTCCACCTCAGAGCGACTCACCAGGACTCTGATTAAGGCATGATCACTTGTACCAACGCCCTGTATGTGATAGACCACAAAATCATCAGCACTTCATTAACAACTAAACATTCACTGCATCAGGACCATGGCACTTCTGTTCATGGTGCCTAGGTCTGCATGAAGGAAACAGGCCTTTTATTATAAAAAAGTACCTTCATGGCCAGATGTAGCTTCTCAGCAAAGAAAGCAGGCTTGCTCCAGGCACATTTTACTAGAAAAACAAACACCTGTGTTAGATGTAGTTTGATGATAATACAAAATAGTTATTTAGCATTACTAGTCAAGTTGTGGTGTTACAAAAACGGGCCCATGTGTTACCAATGTCAATGAGGCAATTCTCGATGTCTCCTCTGAGCTCCATTTCAATTGCTCTTGGTAAGCTTCTTTCGCTGATGCCAGAGTATTTCTGGAATGCTATTAAGTAAACAGAACCAAAACAAATTTAGCCATCGGGCTAAAAGGTAGTTTTGTTTACTCACACTAATAAGCGTGTTCAACTTAACATTGTCGGTTTGAGTGTGGTTGCACCAGTTAGTCTAGGTGTGTCAGCCGCTCTTACGAGTTCATATGCTTTAGGATAATTCCACATCAACAAAAAAATTCTAGTTAAGTTTTGGCTGCTTGTTTGGTGTGTGTGTACGCACTTGTGTGTGTTTGTTCTAGCTTACTTTTAGAGAGCTGTGCAGCATTCCTACTGGTGAGAATATCAATAAATGCAGACACATGAGTTCCTTTCACCTTCTCCCCAGCCTCAAAAAGAATCTAAAGGAGACAATTACATTGCTTTCATTAGAAAGGGTACATTTTGCTCGCATTAGTGATTGGGAATTTGCATTATAAGCATACCGTTGCATCCCTTTTAGCCAAATCCATGTCAACTGTATCACCTTCATCCTTATTAGCCTTCAACAAAGCCAGAAGGGCCAATGCAAAATCTCCACTGGTTTCAGATTTAATGACATCTTCCAGCTCCTTATGGTTCACTAAAGATAAGGAGAGCCACATTAGAAATAACCAAATTATTCCACATGCAAGAATTCATAAAGACAGAGGACAGAGATGTTTTGTAATACCTTCTTTGAAGACCCTCTTAATCTCACAAATCTCCTTGTTTGTCCTGGAGGCTAAAATCTCACTCAGGACGCTTTCCTTTGTGCCCAACCCCTATTAAACATGTGAAAGCCACTCTTTACAAAAATTATCTGTACTCTAAAGCATGAATAAATGTGTCATTAAAAATTCTGCCCTGCTCATCACCCTTTACCTTTGTTGCATTTGTGAGTTCATGGACGTCAAATTGAGCCGGCGTCATAAGCAGGGCCAATGCTGCATCCTCCAAGTGTGATCGAAGAGCTGACTTCAAGGCAGCCGACAGAGCCTGTAAACAGAATTTAAAAAAGGAGAAGCTCAGAAACACACTTAAACAATTTGCAATCAAATTTTGTTGGCTTATCATACACCGCAACAGTTCCCAAGACAGTACCCAATACTTAGACAGGTAAGATGACAGCTAATAACATAGCCTGGTCTATCAATCAGGTGACAGAACGTAAAGGCATTGGCCTACACATTATTGTACCATTTGTCAGATTTAATACAGCCACCAAGTGTTTAACATTGCAATTTTGTCTCACCTTTCCATTAGACTGTTCATACACATTTTTAATCTGCTGTCTCTGCTCGTTATTCCTGTTGACCAATATGGAAATGATTCCATCTTCATTCACACCTACCAAATGGAATCTCATAAATGACATAGAAATGCAGCAGGTCACCATATCACAGTATGCTGAAAAATTTGCTATAATTCTCTGGCACTCCGGGTTTTCCAAATTGGTTGGTAACTCTACTGGGATGTAATCCTCACCTTTAGCTTTAATGGCTGTCTCAAGTTGAACTGCATCGTTGCTGGCACTGAAGTTTTGGTATGGGAGGACAGTTCCAAAATATGCAGCTTTTGTTGTACCTTTAATCTGCAGACAAAAGTTCCTCATTTAGTACAGTAGGATACACTACGCTAAATATGAAAAGATGTCACAAATTTACCATCAGAATTTAACACCTGAGCATTATTTTTACACATGATTAAACTCTTACAGTGAACGGGCCCTGATCATTCTTATCATGGATCCCACTATTGAAGAATTTCTTGAAGAATGCCATCTTTGTTGCTGCTAAAATGACAGAAACAGATTATGAATCTCAGATACATTTTTCAAAGCTAAACTAGAACACCATTCAAAGTCCAGTTTTTTTGGCTTTGATCACATTAAACTTTAAGTGAAACTAATTATACACATTAAATATCTCCTTTAAAAATTCAATGTAAAAGTCCGCACCTACCTACTTGTTCACCTGAGGATCGTTTGGTAATCACAGTGGTTCTGTGTGAATAGTGCACTTTTCACCACCGCACCTTGCTTTGTCTCCACCCATGTGTTCATTGGGAAGGCTTCTAGGCCGGTTTTAAGCTGGGAGGGCGGACCCATCTTTGCTTTCTATTGGTGCTAACATTCCATCCCAGTGACTGACAACAGGTTCTACACTGACTGGTTTGGGGACAGTAGGTTGCAACTGTATGTTGCAAATTGTTTGCACATAATTTATTCCAACCAGAAGTATGTCTATGCACATTTTAAAAGAAACATTAACATGTTCAAAATGGATGGCAAAAGGATGGTAAGTTAAACAATAAACTAAATGTATATTCAAATTGATACTTCCTCCAATTAAAATGATCCTTAACCATCTGTAGTTGATAAAATACCCAATTTTTTTGTGATCCTCAACATGAGTTTATGCTTCATACCTGTTACTCAATACTTGTTGTGCAATAGGCCTACAATAAAATGTTGGCAACAAACAACAAATGATACCTTCCCAATCATTGGTAAAATGCATGATAAATATATTGCATAAAAACAGTGCACAGAATTAAGAAAATGCTTGTCATCCAAAATTCTAAACTTTATTGTGAATGTCAGAGTATTCTTTGTGTTACAGAGCCAGGTGCATGTTAGAGGTGAAATGTTGGTGCACAAGCCAGGCAAATCAGTAAACCGATTTAACAAATAATTCACATTAACGGAATAGAAGCACATGGGTATACACATACCAAAATATTAGAAAGAATGCATAGAATTTAAAGGTTGCTTCAATCTAAAACATAACTTGTCTCATATTTGATAACACCATTGCTTAGAATAATCAGATACAATAACAATTGCTTAGCTTGGAATACACAATGTTGGACAGTATTTACAAGGACTCGTTCAAAATAAAAGGATGCGCATCTGTTCCAGAGTCTAGGGTCTCATAGGAGGCCCGGCTCTTCCCCGGCCCCGGCCTGGTCCTGGCCCCTGTCCATTGCCAGGTAATGGCCCTGGCCCCCTTGGCCCTGGAGGCCGGTTCACTGGTCCTCGGGTGTTGGGATTGGGGGATGCCAAAGCCACGTCTTTCTGTAAGTTCACTCCTCTGCCTGCCGTCCCCGGCTTCACCTTTGGAGACTTTGCCTCTTCAGTTTTATTCTCTGTTCAAGGAAAGAGATGACGATGGGTATATTGCACAATTTCTGACTCTTCAACGAACAGTACACTCTAAAATCGAACCACAGTACGGTAAAACTGTAATGAATTCAAGATATCTTTTAATTGATTGTTAGTGCGTAAATAAGAACAATCTAATTCAAAGTATGCATTGCCCCGGATTACTTTCTAAAATAGGGACCAAGGTGTCAGTCAACCTCTAAGTACACAGGTAACATATAAAAAATACAGCTGAGTTCACCAGTAGGAGGAGGGGCAGGGGGGATGAGAGAACGATTTGGGAGCAGGTCCTCCAGATCTTTCATGACCTGGTTGGTGCTGTCTGTGTTGTTCCTCCTGTTCTTCTCCTCGTCACGAGCCTGAAGGATAGAGAGACCAGTGGAAAAAGGGAAAGAAGATTAGTCTCAAAACCAGTACAATAATATTGAGTGTTTGTTTCTGCACAATCGAAGAGTAAAGAAGATCCTGTTCTCTGCTGGTACATCTCACCATTTGCATTTTCTTCTTGAGCTCCATGTTAGCATTCTTGTAGGCCTCAGACACTGAGTTCAGATAGTAGATAGCAAGCCTAAAATGAGGGATTGATGTGAGATGCAAAGCAGCACACGAGAAACAGAGAGAATGAGTGAGAAAGAGAGAGAAAACTACTCACACCATGAGCAGTACAGCAGGTATGATGAGACCAGGATTAGCAGCGTAACCGAACAGTGTTCCCAAAAAAGATGGCAAGTCCAGTTCAATGGTTTCTATGACAACTTCAAACATCTTCTTCTTCCCACTGTGGACATTGGACCAAGAAAATCACAGAACGCAGATGTGTGCTTATATGGAGGGGAGGGTGATTGAGTTGACATATTTAACAGTACAGTACTGTATTTAGTGTAATACTGTAATACTCCATATTAGTATTTAATGCACTAATATGTATATGAGGAGTACCTAAAGGGTCCACAGTCGAAGGAGGGGGGAAGGCTCATTATGGTGTAGACCACAGGCAGGAGGCTGAGAAAGAGGATGAGGAGGAGCAAGCCCATGTAGAAGTTGTTGGATTTTGAGGCCTTGAAGACTCTCTCATGGGGAACGTTGGTGCTCATTACAGCCCAACACTGGTAGTACATGGAGGTGAGGAGGCGGAGGACGTTGATCCCAACCAGACCAGGGGCATAAAATGCCCCCATCCTAAAACAAAAAGTTACAAACAAATTACATAGAAACGTGTGCATGCATTCACACACACATGCATATACACATTCACACAAATACACACAAGCACGCACACACACAAAAGCAACTTAAAGAAGACATTCGCTCCTAAACATACGTGAACAAACACATGGACAAATTTCCCCAAAAAACGTCCTACCAGATCATTCCTTGATTGAAGACGAGACCAAGAACATTACCACTGATATCAAACTCCCCATAGGATGGCTATAGAGAGAGAGAGCCAGCATAATGAAATCAACTATTAGCCAATGATAAAAACATATAGTTTTTTAACACGGTGGACGCCACATTTCACTATTGACAAACTTACATAGCCAGCCTCCAGGTCCCAGCACCAGCAGTAGTTCAGGAACCGGACAATGACAGCCCTGGCAAAGTCGCCAATGAGGATGGTCAGGTAAGTCACCTGGATGTCTGACACTGTCAGCTTGACAAACTCCTGGAAGAGGAGCACCACACAGGAAAAGATGTGGGCAAGTAGGTTAATGAGCGTGCATAGAATCAATCAAGTGACTTTATGAAGTTTTCTACTCATTCATTACTCTATTATTTTTAATAGTACTATATTCTGCTTTATTATTTCAGTCAAAAACAGGACCCCTGGATAAATAAAATGAAATAAAATCATATTGGAATAATATATTACACCCCCTTATTTGTAAAAATTAACATGTATATTTTCCCCATTTCAATTCAGAGCATAGAGATGCTTAACATGATGTCAGACAGGATAACATCATGATTACTATGCCAACAGCGGTCTCCCAGCAGGGTCCTCTGATGACATCAGAAGGGTCCATAGGGGGCGCGGTGGCCTCGGAGTCATTGTTGTGGAAGGTGAAGTTAGCATAGTACTCCTTCAAGGCCCACAGAGACGCGTTCTTTATGGAGTCCTCCTCCTCTAACTACAAAGGCAAAAAGACAAACACGTCAGCTCTCAAAATTGAATAAACAAAGCCACATGTAAAACCTGTTGCTTGCCTGTCATTTGAACATCCCTGTCTTGATCAGTTACACAATCCCAGTCTCCCCAAAACCTTAAGAAAAGCCTGCTCAGCAATGCTAACTAGAGTGTGTAATTGTGGTACAAATTGTAAGCGGTACCTTGTTGTTGACTTCATCAAACAAGGCGAACAAGAAAGTGTAGAGGTTTCCCAGGAAGAGGGCAAAGATGCGTCCCAGCTGCCACTTGAGGGCGATGCGAGGATGGTACTCCTCCAGCTCAGCAATGGTCTCAAATAGCGGAGGGCACACCAGGCCCAGCAGTGACATGATCAGCTCCAGCTACACACAGAGAGTGCATAGGAGTTCAGACACAGTGTGAGGTACTGGATACTTTAATACTTGTCTTGCCAACTGTCATGCTAATGCCAATATAAATGTATTTGGCTTTTACATATCAATTATAAACCACATTTGGATGAACAGATAAAACAGGTGACAACATGTGTTCTGCATAGTACCAAGTATGACAACATTTCTGGTACAGATCTCTTAATTGCTTGTGTGCATTACCTCATTTTTCTCATACCAGCTAAGGTCGTCTCTGTTGGCAAATTCCTGAGACCTCTTCACTACAAAGAAGATGAGGTAGCCGCTGCCCCCCAGGCAGCAGATGATCATGAAGTTTGCCAGCACCCTCAGGAACCTTCTCAGGTGGATGTTCTCATCTTTCTGGTTCTCTTGCTCGTCTACAATTGACTCCTGCATTCACAACACATTGTTGCTCAAATTAGGTCAAAGGACTGTAGGTTAAAACAGACAATTTATTTCTTTATGTACAGGAAAAATTAAGTATTCGTAATATTGGCTATATGAATACACTTTTTATATAGTTTTTTTAATATAGCATTGTGGTTCAACCAAAAATGTCTTGTAGGTCAGATGAGACTTGTAGCTGGCTACCGGATTCCTTGCATTGTTTGAAAGAACAAAACTCAATGATAGGTGAGATAGAGACAGTTTATAAAATTGCATTTGTTAAACAGCGAATGGGTTTTTTCATTTTAATAACTTCTATTATATTGTGTCTTTTATCTCCAGGTTGCTTCTCCGTTGTTACCTTAAAGCTTGTGGTGATGGAGGCATACTTGTTGTCGGCAGTCTCTGCATTGCCGATGAGGTAATCCCAGCTGGTGAACATCTTCCAGGCAAAGGTGAACTCACCATCTTCCCCATCGCCACCTCCCACATCTGCATTTTTTGCCATCCTAGAAATGATAGCAGAATCATGAGGGGAAGATTACCTACCATGTAAGTATTATTCTTTATATAATCATTCACTATGTTAGATCTACAATGATTAACAGTTCTTGCAAGGGCTGCTTTCCCAGTGTGACTAGAGAGAAACCACCCACGTTCGGATCACCACCATCAGGCTGTAACCAAAAGTCCCAATCCCCACCATGAGATAAGACAACGGCAGTCGGAATTTTAGCAAGCCGATGGTTCGCTGGTCATTGTAGTAGCCATAGAACAGGACAGAATATTTACAATATCCCTGATGAAGAAAAAGAAAAAAAAAGCTATTAATTGGGATTTGGCAATGATAAGTATGATGATGATGATGATGGTGACAGTAAAACTTTAATCATTTCAAATCAACAGTTTGTAACTCACATTAAAGTCAGTTAGGACAGAGTAGTCTTGAGCTGTGGACTGCTCAGCTCTAGGTACAGTCTTTCTGGGAATAGACCCATAGGGCAGCCCCATCAGCACCTACAAGTATGAAAATGAACATAGCGATATTAATCCAGCAAAGACTAATAGTTGTACCAACAGTACACTCTTTGAGTTTGTCTATTGGTCATTCAGTTGTTTTGTTCAAGCAGACAAATGCAGGCCATTATGACATTTCCATTTAAAAAAAAAGCATAACTAGATGTTCTATTACCTCTGGAATAACCACCAGACCAAAGGTGAAACCAAAGAGAACAAGGTTCATGCCGTACATCCAACGGAGGAAGATAAAGTAGGATGCTACTGAGGACCCAAAGTGACCTATAGGAAGCATGAGAAAGCAATGTGTTTGTTGTCCACAAGGTGGTAGTATTCAGCTACAAAACAGCAGTAGGACATCGAAAATAAGAACTCACTCTCCACTTCTTTTATCTTCCGTTCCCATGGTATGCAGGCTGTACTGAAGTTCTCAAAATCTCTCTGGAACTTAATCCATTTCTGGTAAATTAAATACAATGTTTAACAACGAATCCTAACACATTAAATACAAAATATATGTTTTTGATATTGAAGACTTCGAGACTTGGTTCTCACCTTGGTCATCATGACTTTGTAGGCATACCACTTTCTCCCTTTTCCTTTGCCCAGAGCCCCCTCAAACTTATCCACAAATGCTTGGGCTTCCCTTATCAGAAACAAAGTGGTTAAATGTTAAGGCAAGCAAGTGTTGCTTGAACTATCTGAATGTTCTTTTCAAAAGTGCTTTGCCACAGTTATTTAAATAAAGGAAACTCAGACGTACTTAAGGTGTGTGAGTCTTCTGTGCATTCTCCAGGGCTTGTTCCTCATATTGGCAATCAGCTTCTTCTTCTCCTCCACCTCCTCCATCAGTCTGGCCATTTCTCCCTCTGACATGGACTCCTCTTCTTCATCATTATCGGAGTTTGAGTTGGAATCAGATGAGCTGGAGGGGAACGAACGAGAGAAAACGAGAGAGAAGCAGGAATAGGAGAAAAAGAAGAGATAGGAAATCACATATATAGTAAGTGAGGTAAAGTGGGGAAAAATTCATATGTGAAGTAGGATTTATTGATGGACCAAATGAGGTAGAATGGGCAATCTCTAAGGTTTGTGTCCCTAAGTGGGACTCGTGAGTTTGGCCTTTGTGTCTAAAATACCTGCTGTCTTTCTTCTTTTTCTTCTTCTTGTCTTTATCGTCATCGTTGTCTTTACCTTTGCCTTTTCCCTTCGCATCAGCTTTCTTTTCTTTGTTGTTCTCCTCCTCTTTCTGCTTCTTGCCTCCTTTCCTTCCTCCCTTCTTCCCTTTCTCTTCCTCACTGTCCTCGTCACTCTCCGGCTTGGCTTTGCCTCCTTTCTTCTTATTGGCTGCAGCTCCTCGCCTCTTCTTGGGGGAGTCGTCCTCGCTCTCATCGTCGCTGTCACATGACTTAGCCGGCCTCTTCTTGTTGGCTCCCCTGCGGTTCCTGGGAGCCTCTTCCTCCTCCTGCTCCTCGTCCTCATCGTCACTGGCTGGCTTTTTGCCCCTGCGGCCGGCAGCGCCCCCTCGTCCACCTGCCTGTCTCCGGTTCCCTCTCCTATGATTGGTGTCATCTGTGCAATGAAAACACACACATCGTTTCCTTCCAATGACACCACATACGATAATTGTGGACACTGACAGTACTTTTGAAGTTGCTCTTGCTTCTTTTCTTAGATGAGCAATCTGCTTACCACTAACCTATGAACTTGTCCTAAGCTGCCTTTATCAGGACTACATGCAGCCAAGCTGTGATAAAACAAGAGTCATCGACTATCTATACATGTCAGTTGTGAGGTACAGGCCTATCATAAAGTAAATATATCAAACCTCTGTGGTTTTAGCATTAATGTTAAATAAATATGAGACATACTTGCATACTTTAATCCTGTTTTGTGTTTGTGTTTATACCTTACTCTCATCCACATATATGCACATGCATAGAAAGGCAAAAGCCACACAGACATACACACGTGTGGAATTGAAAAAGCCAATCAATCAATTTCACAAAGTAGTGTCGTCAGCAGTAGCTTAATTTTTACACACAGATTAGACAAACTTCACGCTCACACACCTCTTCTAAATGCTCTTCGAAATGTGCACATATCAACTTACCATCACTGTCACTCACATCTCCATCTATATCTATCCCAACTGAAAAACAGCACAATCAAAAAACAAATGTTTTTTTCCTCACCAGTCAAAAAAACTTCAAAGATAAATTTACCAAACTGAAACCATCCATTATTTTATCAATTCACTGTGCTAAAAACATTTTTACCAACACGAACAATACAAAAAACACAGAGTGTTGCATGTGTCCCCACACAAAGAAACATGTTTCCCAACAATGATGATTCAACATACCATCCTCCAATTTAGAAACAGTATTCTTCCTCGGCATGATGGCAAACACTTGCTACTAGCTCTCCTTTTTCTCGTATGACCGTGTTCAGTTGGCGACCCTGTCAGGTTCTACGCCCCACCAGGTCTGCACAGCTCTACCTGGCCTATAGTCTGCTCAAGTGACCTGCCACAGTTCGTAGTCGTAGCAACTGGTTCATACAAGAGACTGACTGTAAATTTACAACATAATTGTATATAAGCACCATTATATTTCACTGTCAATCATTGGCTAGGGACACCAACCATCACAGTATGGCATTTTACTTGTACACAGTAACAAACAGGAAATTAAGACTAGTTTCCTCCCAAGAATAATTTTCATAAGAATGGTATTTAAAGGTGCAGACAAGTTGAGACAACAATATTATGATTTTTAATAACTGCATGGACAGGATCTGCACAATGGGTCTGACTTAGGGGACTGTAGACCTTTAAGGTGTAATGAACCAGATCTGTACAGCTCCATTTAAGCTTTTAGAGACACTCTCACTGATGTTGCTACTCGATACCCCAACCACATGCAACACGGGATGAGCCATCTTAAAGTTTTAATGAAGGTTTGAGTATCCTTTTCAAAAACCATTAGGCAACCAAAAACAAACATTATTCAAACTATGCACGTCATATGTCCCCTATCCGGCACCTTGTGTGGAAGAAATTGTTCCCAAAATA
This sequence comes from Galaxias brevipinnis, assembly GCA_036023535.2. Taxonomy (NCBI): domain Eukaryota; kingdom Metazoa; phylum Chordata; class Actinopteri; order Galaxiiformes; family Galaxiidae; genus Galaxias; species Galaxias brevipinnis. Next base: position 47,621 of record JAVQIZ010191441.1, on the reverse strand, counting down.
AACTACACTGCAAACAAAGGTTCTACAGATCTAGTAGAAAAGGCAGCGACAAGGGAATAACCAGAAACAGCGCAAGAGCCTGTTTTGTTTGTTCCTGTTAAATAATGGAGAGAAGATCTTGTTTCACACACAAAATTAGTCTCATCAAGAAGACTGCATTTGACAGACATATAGGGAGACACACAAACCAACTCAGCCATGGATAAACTGAGCTTGTGCAGACAGATGTACATGGACAAACTATAGGCACAAGAGCTATCAAATATTCACCTAATATGGCAATTGCAGAGGTCTAACACACAATAATTCAAACGGTAACAGTCTTTCCAGTGTGAGGCAGTACAAGTTTAGATTGTGGGAAAGTTTTCAGTGAAGCAGACTGGAAACAAAAACAGTAAAACAAAGGTTGTACTCAGCCCAGTCTCCAGACTGTCACCTGCTGGACAACAGGGATATTAGTCCGGAGGTGAACAAAGGACCATTTGTTACTGAAAACTGCTGAATACAACATTGAGGTCTCAAGCAATAGGAAACATGTATACAGCATTTTTAACCAACAAGAATGTGTTGCAAGCAACTTTAAATGTATAATTTAAAAATTCCTTACTTAAACTTGTTTAACATTTGACAAAAGTACATCTTGACCTATGACATTTAATAACATGTTGATCAGTCATAACATTGGCAGCGACCACCTAATGTTGCCCAACATACCGGCATTGTATCAAAGTGTCCTTGCCTAGTATGGCACTAGGACAGCTTGGTGTGTTTATACTAAGCTGCCTTCCTCCATTTCATTAGACAGAACCTACTCCTACCACCTCTCAGATGGTTGACAGCCAGCATGGGGGTTCATTTATAGTAATCCAGAATGGATTTGTCTGGGCTTGTACCCAAGGGAGGACCTGCACCACCTTCCACATGCCGCTTGACTGTGCACACACGCAACGTGTGTGTTGTAATGTATTCCCTGAAGATAAATAAGGGACGAGCTGTCACTGACATGAGCCATACTTCTGCAGATGATGTTTCATCTCTATTTCTACCCATATGGACAAGACTTCACAAATCTCAACAGCTCCTTATAATACAGAAGTAATACCTTTGACATGGCAGAGCTTTATGGAAAATAATTTCACCATTTTTAATAAAACAGGATTTCACCTCCAGAAGCACACAAAATATCAATAGTGTAAGTAGCCATTGCATACTGTTGTGTGGAACCACAAATAAAAAAGCAAAAGGCTTTGGGGTTTCATTCTATATCTCTGTACATAATTTTATTTACATAATACAATTTTGCAGTAATGCTGGGTAACACGATTATATGCGCAGTACATAAATATAAAGATGGTTTGTACAAACTTGCATAACTAAAGAGTTGAAATAAAAACATACTGATTAAGTGAATTCATACAGCCCTACATAGTTTACAAGCAGCCACACCCACAAAAAAAAACACAATGGAAAAAACTGAAACGCTGATTCTACCACCACTTGATCTGTTTTCACTACTGAGTATTCCTGGGACACAAGCATCTATATCACCCGCACAATATTCAGCCAGCATCCATTCATATCTAAAGGGTACATCATACGTACATTAGACACTGGTGTTTTATTTAATACAAAGTATGACACTCACTCCACAAACTATCAAAATTATAATCAGCACACATTAAAAATGACAAAACAATTATTCAACGAATAGGTGAACTATTGATTAAAAGATTAGTGGAACTAACACGTCCAACTTCAAATGTTATGTTAACGTTAGGCTACTTGTCATACTGTCAATACAACAACCCATACAAAACACCTGACATGTTCCCCATCATTTAAAAAAAGAAAAAAAATTAGCACGAAAAAAATTGAAAGAAAATCTAATTGTCATAGAAGGGTTGGGTCAGGTCATATGACTTGTGACCACAGGAAATTACTGGTGTCAGTTAGACAAGCAGCCAGTCTGCCATCCAGATTCACTGCTTCGAAGCACATCACAGCATCAAGCCCTAAACACAGTAGAAATCATCTTTCTTTAGAACGGTTACAAGTCAACCTAAGCCATGGTTTTTAGTGCAGCACACAGCAGGAAGATTGACCCAGCAGGTAGAAGGCTAGTAAGATGAACACACTGTTGTAGGTGATGAAAACCTATTGGGTTGGAACAGGGCACATCCACAAGGCTAACGGGTTTGGGCTGTTTCACTATTGGACAATCTTCTGCATTCCATAAGGTGACTAACAAATCTAAAAGTCTTTTTTCCTCTTTTTTTTTTTTTGCCTTCTCCAAAGTCACTTCAGTACATCTGATGTCAATGAATAGGTTCGGCCACGCAGGGGAGGCCTCCTTCCCTGAAATGAGGCCCCGGCACTGTGAAAAACATGTCTGGCGGTAGACAGCACAAGGAGACTTCATGGAGCCCCAGAACATGTTAGGAGAAAAGTAAGATGGAGGGTTAAACAAAACCTCTGACCCCTCCCCGACAGTGTAGGGGGAAAACACCCACTGGCTACGCGAGCCAGCTGGGAGCAGACACTGCAAGAGCGGTGCAGCTAGCCAGAGGTTGTAAGTCTCAAGTGTCCAGAGACTCCATTCTTCAAAACACAGAAATACAGAGACAGTCACAAAGTAATATCATGACAATCACAATACAAGGTAGCCCTACTGCACAACTATTGAAATCAACAAGCCTCAACCCACATTGCTGGCAAAACGTTTCTTTTTTGTGTGTCAAATCTTGGAAAAGCAAGGGGGAAAAAAGCGAGCCTAGTTTTTTTTTTTTTTCTTCAAACATTCTCTTCATTCTTTGTCAATGTTTTGCTCTCAATGTGAAGCTCAGACAGACAAAAAAAAACTAAAAACTAACACACACAGAACAAAAGCAGGAAATAAAAATGTGATCGATCATGCATTGAAGAAAAAAGGATTTCACCCCATACTGTAATTTAAAAAAAACTAGTCCGTTAGAACGCAGGTAAAGCGCGAGTCCGTTTTTTTTTTGCCGATCACTCCAAAGTGTTCTCATGGTCAAAAGGTCAAGGACAGAGAGGAGAGTTCAATCTTTATATTCTCTGAATCTTGTCGGCGACAACCACAGGATTCTCCTTGCGGATTTTGGCAGCCGCCTCGGCTTTGTAGTCGTATGGGCAGTTGTGCTTGTCTGAGTAACGGTGAAGTCCACAGAACAGGTTCCCACAGCGACAGTCAAAGCCTGAAACACAAAGACAAAATCTTGTAATTGCTACGGGAACCACAACATGCAAACCCGTTACCAGGCCTTGCAGCACCAGCAACATACAAGGTTTGTGAACTCTGAGAGAAATACATGTATCTCTGGCTAAAGCTCACCACATGAAATCCCAAACAGCTAAAGTCACAAACAAGTGAAATATGTAATATTGCAATATAAGCAAAGTATTTTAAAAAGGATAGACCACATGCACAAATAATAGGACTTCATTTTCTGGTTTGTGGCGATAAAGGCATAACAATGTTTTAACAATCAAATCCAAAATTATATTACTCCCAGTGGCCATCCGCTCTCACCTGTAAGGCCAACCTTTTTGCGACACATAAAGCATCTGTTCTTCTTGGGTTTGGGGGGTTCAAGGTCTTTGGAATCGTCACTGCCAGCAGCATTCGATGGAGAGGCTGAGGCCGTTGGCTGAGTGATCACTACAAAGAGTGAACAGAACAAGTAAGGGTTACAGATCACAATGACAGACCATTAGTTTAGAATCCTTCAAAAAAAATTATAAACTCATAGACAACATTTTAAATGGCCATCTATGACACTTTTCTTGTGTCTACAAGTCTTTAACAACCAAACACTCACCAGGTTCGGCGAGTTCTGCTTTGCCCGATGTTCCCTCCTCGTCACAGGAAATGCTCATCTCGGTCATCTGTTGGGTCACAGGGAGGGCTGTAGCTGCCCCACTGTGACGGGAAGGAATAAAGAAACGGTCTACAAAACAATCTATTTCACAGGAGACAGGCTAGCCAAAGAAAGAAAGTAGTCGTTTTCAAAAACATGCTGGGAAGTGTAGTTTAGGATGACACTCACATGGCAGCTTCGGTGGCGGCGGCGGCGGCAGCAGCAGCAGCAGCAGCAGCGGCTGCATTGTTCAAAGTGGCCTCTATTCTCTGGATAGCCGACGCCTCCGCTGTGGGGCTGCCAGACACACTGCTGCCACCTGAACGACACACCATTCAGATTTGGACGTTGGGTTACCAAACTTTACAAAAACCGAAAAGGGCATTAGTTTCTAGAGATATAGCTTATCAAGAAAGGGGGTTGTCATGAATGGCATGGCGGAATGTAAATGGCTATTCCTTACCCATTGCACTAAGAGGACTGACTCCCCCATTGTTCTGTCTCGTCAGGTGATCCTTGTAGCATACGGAGCACATGCCGCTGGTCCGGGGGTTGCCATAGAAACCACAGCCGGTGGCACAGAGCATGGGCACTGGGCTTTGATTGGTTTCCTGGGCCATGTTTGCTTATTGCCTGCTTAATTTACCTGGGGACGCACACATACAAACAAATACAATTTAAGGAATCATGGATAAAAGTACAGCAAGGAGAACACTACAGGGACTTGTAGAAGGTTGGCTAGCCAAGCTACCCATAATCTGAAATCACATCGGCGTCAACAACTCAGGAGCCAACAACTCAGGAGCCAACAAAACAATTCCAAAAAGCTCCAGACCAAGTAAATTACGCGATAATCTTGTTGTCTACAGCGCCTTTCCAGAAGCCAGTTATCAAAACATTCCAACACACAGATTGACCCTAGAAGGGACCTGACCATTTCAGGATTATTCCAGTTGAGACAATGGCAAGTGATCTGATATCACAGGGGAGTCTTGGCATGGCTGTGTCTGTTGCCCAGGGGTGCCTTGCTTCACTGCCTAACCAAATTACACTCATTTCATTCAGGTTTAACTGAGCTGAACTCGCTCACCCTGCACTTTCTATGGATCTTTTTATAGCCCTCATGACAGTTCTAAGACCTAATTCGGTCAAACGCAGCAACAAATATCGGTTTGAACAAAGAAAATCAGGCAACATTCAATTCAGCCTTGTTCTATGCGGAAGCTGTATAAAATCCCTTCAAAACAGGATAGAATCGATGAGATCATTGCCTTCAACAAAGAAATGGCATTGTTATCATTGCCACAAGGTCGTCAGACAAGACAGGTGTCTCTAGACCAACTGGTGGGGTGTGTGCAAACACAAGCTCAATCATTTATCATCTTAGACAAGAAAGATCTAGTCATTTATAGTGCGTCTAGCGGAATCCCTACCACAGAATCCTGAGAAAAACAAATCCTATTGGTGACATGACAGACTAGCCCTCAGGACAAGAGTTCAGTCATATCTAACTGCTGTATGCAAAGCAGGCAAAACAAAATACTACAGTGAGATCATTACGCTACACCAGAGCCAAGGGAAAATAAAGACTATATATTCAAGAAACAGACTAAGGAGTTAAATTGAGGTAGTACTCTAGGTAGTAGGATTCTACAAACCAAGGGGCACCACATGGGAAAACAGACACGACAAATGGCAACTTCATGCTTTCCAGTGATGTGCGTCAGAAGTTTTCCCCAGAAAAGTATTGCAATACCCCCCTCACGTGTTGCCGATCGCAGTGCTCTGTCCCATCCAAGGCTCACATGGACATGGGTATTAGCTTTCCTCCGTCACAAGGGTGCAATGTGACACGCTGGTCTCGCGCACACATCACGAACACACAGTAGATGGCAGAGAGCACAGCTCTAGTTTGAATGCAGATGTCTATTTATAGTCAACCCTGGAAGCCCCGCTAAGGTTTGGTTACATCACAAAAAAGCAGGACAGGACTAGTTTGCCAGCTGAGCTCCCATAGTTGTTTATTTCATCACAACAATAACTCCTCATGTCACAACTGTTTTTATGTTTACAGGCGAGAAGCAAGCCACCCAAGCATAACTGCAAACATAACATATAAACCGATCAAATGAATGCACGCAAGCTAGCTTACGTGTCTATCCGAAGACAACAACATCAACCTAGTCAAACAAAAGCCAACAGTGAAAAACACCAAACACTACTGAAGTCAAATTTTCTTGCCAACCAGACATAACGTTCATTGTATACTGAGATATTGCAAGCCTACGCTTTTAGTTTAATAGTTGGATAACCGATATCTTCGCTTCCGGATCTAACGTAATCAAAAACACCCTTCCCCCAAATGGTGTGCCATCTTCAGCGGATGCTCAGTCAGTGACAAACAATTGAGCTGGGCCCCGTTGACTTGCTCTTTAAATCCACTGAGTCATGCTAGCAAGCTATTCTGCGAACCCAACGACGTTAGCTAGCTAGACATGGTCACCCAACACTGATTGAAGGCTAAGCTAACGCTAGCGACAAATCTTAAGACATCTGGGCAACGTGGTTTTAAAGTTAACGATAGTAAGCTGGTTAGAAGACGGCAAAAATGTGTCCAAGATAACTTTTTGCACAAGTTAAGAATTGCTTTACAGACTCATCATATGTGGATCGGTAATTCAACACAGGGTGCCTTATCCGACCTAATCTACAACTAGCTAACTTGCTAGCTATTTGCTAACGCTACCCTTTTGTCTCGTCAGTTATAATGTTGGGTTTAAAGAATGACTTACTTAACTACCTAGCTAATGTTAAATTGACCAATCACGACACTTCAACTACCGCTAGTAGAATCAACCTCATTGACAACATTAAATAGCCACTAAAAGTTAATAATAATAAAAAACACAGCAACGTTTGTTAGCTGAACTAACCTTCTGGGTGACCTGGCGTTGCTAACATTTACGCAGCTCACAGGAATTCAACAAAGAAAGAAGGGCCATCCAGGCCAGCTTGTAATTAACTTAACTAACGTAGCTGGTTAACCATCAAATATGTTTACCGTTAGCATATGTTAGTCAAATTGTGCTCATGTAGTACTAAAACAAATAGTATCATACAATATGAAAAACCAATCATTTATATGAGAGGTTTTCTAAATCGATTGGCTAACAGGCTACTGCTAACTAACCCAGGCAGTAAACGTCTCGAGTCGTACTATAGTTAGCACTAATGCTTGTAGCTAGCACTAAGCTACTTACCTTTGTCGACTGGATTCTGACGAACACGGGCTACCAAACGGTCTTCACTAGCAAGTTATAGCACGTTATAGGGCAAGTATGTGACTATGCACAACAATGTTTTATTATGTCCTCTTATTATTTATATCTAACGCTTTGTCAGGGAGTTACCCCACCAGCTGCCAGGCAAGCTCGCTCTGCTTCTGTTTTTCTTTCGCCTGGGAGTTTGTTGCCTTGCTTTTGCTAAGAGGAGTGGCAACAGACGTCACGGAAAATAGTGAGAATCTGATTGGAGAAGATTGTATTTTTGCGTAGGAGCCAGCTTTTTCCTTGTGTTCACGTGTCGCAAAGGGTAAAACGAAATTAATTGACATGTTTTTGGAATTCTGACAAATCCCAGTCAATACTACTCGTTCTAAACCTGGGGGCAAACAACTTCTCCTGGAAGTTCTGGGACACTACTCACAAGCAACACTACCTTGAGCAACAACTTGTTTATGTTTAAGTTGCACAATACTTTATGCAAAAAAACAAACAAAGAACAGACATCACACATTTTGCCGGGAAATACCTGATCAGAATGTTATCAGGATTAAAGTGATTGATGTGATATCTACATGCCTAAGCTGCTAACGGAAAGACAACGCATGTAACTGTTGAATGCATAGGGGATACACTTAAGTAATTTTTGCTGAAATTTGGGCAAAACAAACATTGTTTATTTGAACAGTGAGCTTCAATATAAAAAACTAAAACACATGTTACAACCCACATGAAAGAAACAGCACTTATTATACACTTATAAAATATATAAAATTTTTACAGTAAAGTGCAACAATGAAGCGCTATTTGCTGTAAACCCTAAACGTTTATTATCTGGTGAATTGCAAACCTCATTAAAATGTTTTTCAATCACTTCGATCCATTTTCCTTTGTTACTGACTGACCTTGCGACTGATTTCCATATCAATAAAATTTCCAGCATGTTCAATGTTGGCCCGTGTTCAACCATTTTGCTTCACTGTTTTCCCTTTCTCCTGATGCACCGTCTGATGAAGGCTTTCTCATCCCACTTGTTAGGAGGCAGCATGTAAGGTCCGTTATGAACACACAAGATGGTCATCTCGTCTGCATACTGCAGATTCTGCAGGAGCTGTAAACACAAAAGTATGTAATTAAATGAAAACACAGCCAAAATAAAGATCTACAGACCTTGGAGTAAACACAGATTCTCACATAAGAAACCAGAAACCAGTTGATTGTTTTAAAACAATCCCTAACAGACAGACAGAGACAGACCAACACTGCCGCCCACCTTGGGAGTGATAAAGAAATACTGCGAGGTGGTTTCCTTGCAGGCTGTCCGGACCACAATGTCAAAGACCCTCCTCTCATTAACCGGGTCCATACCCTGGATGGTGGAGGGAGCCAGAAAGAAGATGAATACAGACAGTAGAATGGATAACTATATTACTGCCTGTAGGCAACAGTCGTTGTGAGACTAAAAAATCAAAAATGGATCCCCCGACCCTGCTGAGTACTGACCCTATGTTGACTTGTCGTTACATTGCCAAGGGTCCATGTCAGCATTTATGTTTCACGTCAATGGTGTAACTTCCTACCAGCTTCGAAGGTGCATAAACAGCTAGTGTATAATAGTAAATGTCTACCATTGTGATGGCTGATACTCTGCCTATCATTTTATGGTAGCCTGTGTGCTTGCCTGAATTCCACAACCCCTGTTCCTTCATGAGTGATTGGGCCGGCACAGTATTGGACTACGCAGGTGCTTTTTTATGTTTGTGTGCGGATATGTTTCCCAACCTGGTTGATTTCGTCGACCACACGAAAGGGGCAGCGGTTGAGCTCCTGCAATGCCATCAGGTACAGCATGGTGGTTACACTGCGCTCTCCCCCACTCTGGTGATGGGCCGTCAGCTCGTGGAGCTGTGTGCTGCTGCGGAATTTCACCCGGATGCGGATCCCATACTTATCATACTCCTCCTAGAGAGTTGTGAGGGGGAGCCGAGTTACACGCTGTACTGTATTATATTGTATTATGGACAAAGGTTTCCATAGCTACAACACTAGGTCTACCCTAAAAACATATTTTTTTCAAATAAAACCCTCTTGACATTTCTTTCTATACTGTTGTAGGGTGAGATTGCATGTTGTTTGTGGGCCATCACATCCAGTAATCAAGTGTTTATAAGCAAGTTGTACATTGTTGAACGGTGGAAAAAAGTGTTGTGCACATCTGTCCGTGTGTGTGTGTGTGTGTGTGTGTGTGTGTGTCGATTACGCTTACTTCATTCTCAGAGTGCAGATCCACTTCCCCAGCACACTGCATGGAACGGAAGAAATCACTGAACTTCTCATTGATCTGCTCCACCAGCTGCTTCAGTGGGTTTAGCCAGCGCTCCTTAGCCTGCATGAACACACACACACCGTTTCTAATCCTAACTCTAACCAGTAATAGTCAGCACTCTCTCACACACACACACACACACGATATATACCCATAATAGTCATGATTATTTCTCTGTCTCTCTCTCACACACACACAGTGTTGTTGTTATTTGACAGCCCAATGGTTGAGTGATTATCTCAGCCTTTGCGGCTGACAGCATGTCTCACTGTGCTTGATGTTGGTCAAGACCAGCGGGAATATCAAGTATTACCATAACAATTAACAAAACAACTTTTTGCCCTGGTCATATCCTCTTAAGATCAAAATGAGCTGGAAAGCATTTGTGAAAGTACCCAAAAGGACAAAGAGAACAGATACGCCCTGTATTTTTGCTGCATTTGCTAGCCCTGTCATGCAAATAGTAAACTCCACCCAGATACTACGTTTTAGGTCATACTGACGTCAACCAAAATGCTGGTTTTGAAGTTAAGCAACATTGTCAGATTTGTTGCTCACCATGGAGATGTTTTGCCTGTGGGTGTCCAGCGCATTACTCTTGTCATCCAGTTCCTTCTCCAGATTCTTGATCTCCTGCTCTCTCCTGTTGTACTCATCCACCACCTTGCAACACAAGTGAGGCAACATGAAACTATAACCAATGTCTATGTACACCCACATACATACAAAGTATGTGGGTAATAATAATTTTTCTAAATATTTCCTTGAACTTTGGAGGGCAGATAATGTAAAAGGCAACCCAAAAATGGGTGATCTATTACACGTAAAAATTACATTTTCACTTAGACCAGTAAAGCAGTCTGCTCTGGACCTCTCCTCATTTAGCATGGCGTCGATCTCATCCAGAGAGTCAGGCAGCTGGCTGAAAGCCTACATAACACAGAGAAAATACTTAAGGAATCTGAATGTACGTCCAAGACAGATGAACCAAAAGTAAACCAAAAATGCATGCACTAGGATTTGGTAAGAGAGAGAAAAGCACAGGCAATACACCTACACACAAATGCACATAATCATTTACAAACGTACACGTCAAGACACGCAAATAAACAATGAAAACAGTTTTGAACTGAAGTGCGGCTCTTGTAAAGTGGGGGTAACCAGTTGGCCAGTGAATGAGGCACTGAGTACTGACAGCGTGTAGGTCCCCGGGTACAGCAGCCTCGGGGTCCATGTTGCAGATCTCCCGGGCCCTCGTGATCAGGCCTTTACACGTCTCCAACAGCCGGGACTTTCTCTGCTCTAGCAGGCCACATGCTTGCTGCATGAAAAGAGCGCAACACAGGCAAACACACAAAGGCAAAGATCAGAACAATTGAAAAAAGTTTGATTGACATGGTAGAGGTACCGGATGTCTTCAGCTATGTGTTCACTCTCATAAGAACCCCGGGAGAAGAAAGCGATGAAATAGATCGCACCCCTATTGATCAAGTCTAGGGTGCAGACTAGAAAAAAAACACGAATGCCTGTTATCAGAGTACTTATCGGTTCATTTAAACCCGATGACCGATTGTGTTTATTTGTGCCAATGTCAGCAGTGGTGGACAACGTACACAAATCCTGTACTTGAGTGAAAGTATAGACACCCTTTCTAAATTTTACTCCACTAAAAGTAGAAGTCTTCCATTTAAATTTCTACTTGAGTCTAAGAACAAAAGTATCTGCTTCTAAAAATACTTATCAAAAGTTTAAAAAAATCCCCCAAAAAATCGCTTGTTCTTTTATGCAGCTTGTTACCCTTTGTGACTTGTAGGTCAGCAAAATTACTATAAAATAAATTATCTGACACATAGGGATTGTATTAGGCCTACGGAGTTGATGTTGAAATCTAGATCTGAGTCAACGACGCAATAAAATAAAACTGGCCTCAATACATGATTAGTGTAACAAATATGTTTTATTAAAAGTTACATAAAAATACAAATTGACCTTAAGTAGGCTTATCAAACTTATCTACACTCGGTCGGAAGTTTCGACAATGACGCTAAACACATAGGGTAGGGACAAACAAAATTGTCTTGGATAGAATCTTTATTTAGACACTAAATGTTCTCCACATTAAAGTAACGAGTAACGACAGATATTGCGCAAAAGTAGTGGAGTCAAAAGTAGGATATTTTAGTTTGAAATGTAGTGGAGTGAAAATAATATGTCTCCAAAAATGCAAACGAGTAAAAGTACAGATACTTGAAAAAGGTATTTAAGTAAAGTAAAAAAGTACAGGTACTTTGTTACTTTCCAGCACCGAAAATCAGCCAACAAAGATAACAGTCCAATTAACCTGTGCCTCCCTACAGTATATAGAAAGAAGGTGTGTATATGTATTTGTGAGTCAATGATGAGCAGTGTTACCTCCAGGGTACGGAGCTCAGTGGAGCCCTCTCTACAGTTGTTCTCAAGCTTGTTCTTCTCCGCCATCATTCCCACCGTCTCTAGAGCCAAGTACACCTTCTCCATGCTAAGCTTTGCACGCAACTACGGCACACAAACACACAAAGGGAGAAGAAATGTGTGAGCATGGGAGATGGAAAGTAAAATCTAGTTGCACCGGGAGTCGTTTCCGTGAAAATCTAGTGATTCACTATAAGTAGCTCTGCTACAAGGCTAGCAATCTGCACCTTCAAGTGGGAGAGGAAATCTGCGACGATCACAACCTTCTGGGAGTTGACAGTAGAGATCTTGGCCTTGGTCTCCTCCTCAGCCTTCTGGAGGTCTACACCAACCTGCCCCATCTGCCTCAGGCTAAGCATGCATACACACACAGAGCATAATATCATAGCAATGTAGGGTGTAGCCTGGGATTGTTGGGCTGCTGAGATATACTTTCTTGTTAGGAATAAAGCTCCCCTTTAACTCCCACCATCACAACCACAACTTGGTTAAGAATGCTTTTACCTAGGGAGGTGTGTGTAAGACATACTTTTTTTTTTTAAATGGAAATGTGTGTGTGTGTGTGTGTGTGTGTGTGTGTGTGTGCGTGTGGGTGACTGACCCACCTGTCCTGTTTGGTGCTGATCTTCTGTTCCAGTTGTCGTTTTTTGCCCCTCAGCTCAGAAAGCTGCTTTTTCTCTGCCCGCAGCTCGTTGTCGCGGCGATCTAGCTGAACAGCGCGCTCCTGAATAGCTTTCATCTGAGTATCGATGCCTTCCATGGTTACCTCACAGGCCTAGGCAGAGCAGAGGGAAAAGGTTGATTCTGCTCGTATTGCCATGAATTCATATGTTTTATATTATTGTTCACAATCTTAAGGGTAACATTAAATATAAAGTCAGTCTGTGGTTTTAGTAAACAACCATGTACTGCAAACTGATTCTATGAAAACGGCTCTATATATTTGTTGCAATTGATAGGTTTCTCTGCCCTACCTTCATCTGCTCCTCCAGCTGGTTTTTCTTTTCTGCGTCCAAGGCGATTGTGAGGTACTGAGAGGGTCGAACGGCAGAGTTGCTTGTGCTAGTCTTGTTGGAGTACATGGACTTCTTCACAGTATACCTCTCCTCCGCAGTATACAGCACCTTCAAATATGGCTCCTCAATCACCTACAGGGGACAGAGAGAATCAATTCATAAATCCACACACTGTAGTTAATGTAAAAGTTGTATTTGGCCTTTGGAAGTATAAAGACATTTCAGGCAATAGGTCAAATACGCACGAGTTTGCCATGCAAACAATCTTTCATGGTAAAATACAGAACAATATTCCAACATTTTCACAATATTGAGGCAGTCTTTTGGGGGGAAAAGTACTCCAGTCAAAACAATGACTCCCCAAGATTCTCAAATTTCAAAAAGACAAAAATTACTGTTTTGATCATGGCTTTGGTCTGGTCTGTTCCAACAGGGACATCATGCACCCGGTACTGGTTGCAGAGGTAACTCATCACTTCTTCAGGAGCATCAAACAGCTCCCGCAGGTAGGAGAAGAACCCAAAACGTCTGAAGCGCAAAGAAGGTAAATATAAAAAATACAGCAGTGCAGCTTGGTTACATTTGTTAAGTGCTGATCTGGAGATCAATCAACGAGTCATACTGAAATTGTAAGCAACAGCAACAATAAAACGTTACTGTGGACAAAAACATCAACTAAATGGTACATGTTAAATACTTACAAACAGTAAGGTTTCTTCTCTCACCTTAAGGACTCAATAGGTCGAGATGGAGGCCGATTCGCACTGGACTGCAATGGGGCTGATATGGCGTTGACCTTCAGGTTCAACTTGTCACGTACCTGAAGCAGATGTAACCCAGAACATGTCAGTAGAAGTAATGTTTTATTAACGTCAACGTGTGACAATGGAACACTATTAGTGACAATTGTATTTAATTATTTTATTACTCTGTCATTTTACAGTTGAGTGCGCTCACCTCGTCCATAAACTTCCACATATCGTCCTTCCTCTCAAAGACAAAAGCCTTCAGGTCATTGAAGGAAATGTGGTTCTCCACATATTTAGCAAAACGAGGGTCTTTCACATTGATCTGAATAGAGTTACACCAAAAAAACATTTCAGGCAGTAATAAAATGCATGTTGACACGGCTACACATGCATCTTGCGTTTTGTCTGTAGAGATACTCGGTTCTCCTAAACACAAACTCACCCACCCACCCACTAAATACTCACCACAAGCATCATGGGCTCATAGACATGGCCTTTGAAGACATTTTTGTTTTGCCTGAGCCATTGGATGGCAGTGTGAGTGTCTTTGGAGCGAGCTCTTAGCTTCTCTTCCTTGACGTTCATCATGTTGTTCATCATTTGCAGCCTGTTCCTTAGCACTTGGGTATTATATAAAAAATTCTTTTAGCATTTACAATATCCCTAGCTTTATTGTCAAGCTAAAACAGTAACTAGTCTTAAATAATTAAGTGTGTGTGTGTGGCCCTCACATCTAAACTCTCCGTTGAGGTTGTCTTTTTCCTGCCGAAGGTCAGCCTTCTCTCCCTCCATCTTGTTCTTCTCCTCTTGGATGCCCTTCAGCTCCGCATTGATGGCCTCAATTCGAGGCACCACATCTGGTTGCTCACCCACACTGGCAAGCTCCACCCGCAGGTCATCTATCATGCGTTTGGTGTTGGTGATTCGCTTCTGGCGCTCCTCTGCCTCGGTCTGCTTCAGGCTCAGCGCCTGCTTTATGTCCTCAATCTACCGAGATAGCAGGCAACAGGTCGATTTGTTAATTTAAACCACAGGTAAATTACCACATTATTTGAGCCCAAAGTCAAATGCTTCAGCTCAACCTTATTTGACCTTTTGGTCTCTTGTGTCCAAATGTAATTCAAACGTACATTAGATGCAATCAATCTTACCTCTCTGTTTTTACGGTCCAGGAGGTCTTGCTTTTCTTTACATTTCTGAGAAGCTTCTTTGATGCTAATCGTCTTCAAAACCACAAGGACATACCATTACAATCCCATTGAATTCCCTCCAACTAAACTTTATTATTTTATTTGACAGAGGACGCTATGAATGAGGATACTCCATCTAGGAAACAGAGCATAAATACGGCATGTCTGTATATCTAACCTTGGTCTTCATCTGGTCTTCTATAGGTCGGAGTCGGTTGTCGATGAGCTGGATCTTTTTGAGCATGGGGGCCTGGGACTCCTTCAGGCTTCGCAGGTGCTTCTTTGCCTCCTCCCTCTCCTTTTTCACCCCCTCCAGCTCCTTACGGGTAGTCTCGTACTCCTGGACGACAGAGTAATGGAAGGGTGAACGGTCCAAGGCATTGAAAGGAATTTCATATTCTCTACACACATTTAAAAGCACACCCCATGCTCCACCATAATCAGGTTCACTTTGGGTGCACACAAAGTGGTCAGAGGGACACTCACCACCCAGGGTTTCTTCTTCTCCAGCATTTTGACCATGTCCACATGCCTCTTCTTCTCATAGTATCGCTCGACATCGTGCTTGTTTCTCTCGTTCCTCTGCTTGGCTTTCTCCAAGAAACTGCCTCGCTCCTTCACCTCATTCTAACAAACAACACAACCAGACTTTGATTTTAAATTACGTCTCTTTACAAGGACATCTCTCTGTACAATGGTGGGTATGGAAAAGCATGCAAGTGTGAGACGGTAAGTATGTTACCAGTGCAACACAGCTATCAAATCAACCATCACCATTTAAGCTAGGGCTTGAGCGTAAGCAAAGTTGAGCTCACCTCAATATCCCTCTCCTTGGTGCGGAAGGTCTTAAGCTCACAGTGGTACTCATACATCTCTGGTGGCCCCACTGACTTCTCTGTGGCCTCCAGAAGCTCAATGTTGGTCATCTTGGCAAACTCCCCTACTTTCTCCTGCAATGTTTAAGGGCTATGATCAATTGGGCATATGGTACATAAATGGTCAACATTTAAATAATGACAGCACCAATAAAGATGACTTTTTTTGGTTCAGAACTAGGTAGGTCTATCTGAATAGTTTCTTAGACAAAATTATTATTATTATTATTATTATTATTATTATTATTATTATTATTATTATTATTATTATTAATAATAATACATTTAGATGTACTCAACACTGACCTGAGGCAGAAACTGACAGAGGTTGCTGACTTGAATTTGCATGGCTTTGACTTCCTCCTCAACAGCCTTCTGACTAGAGTGTCTCCCATTCAGCAGCCAAAAGGACTGGTGTTTCTCCAAGTGTATCTCTCTGTTGATCACCACATTGCCACTTTCTTTGTACCTGGGAAAAAAATACAATATTTTCTTAAATCATTTTCTTTTGTTATTAATAATATTTGGGGAGGAGGGGGGGGTTAAAGATTGAAAGATTATATAACTTACAGTTCAATCTCTATGGATGCTTTGATGCATCCTCGTTTAACGTAAAGACCAACCTACAGCAAAGAGGGAAGTGGACTATAAATTAGCCATGTTGTACATTAGCTGTAACATCTGAACTAGGACAGTGTCAGTGTTGTTGGTTCTTCTAGGGAGTAATGACAGATGTTCAGACGAGTAAAAGTACATGTAATCTACAGAAACATATGGTTTAGGAAAGTAAAATTCAAGTGATTATGTTCCTCTAAATACAAATCCAGAACGTTACAAGGGGTACATTCCAAAACCAGGCAGTTGCACAGGATGTTATAGAATCCGACTCACTTTGTCACCTCTACCCAGAATGGCAGTCTTGCCAGCCAGACCCAGACATATGGCACAGACGATGCTGGACTTGCCAGTTCCATTGGCCCCAACAATCATATTAAGATTTGGTCCAGGGTAAACCACTGAGTGGTCATAGGTCCTGAGAGCAAAAGATCCATGTAGATTTATTAACGTGGGAAATGCAAAACACTTTAACCAGAAAGGTCAGCCGATAAACAGAACGTTATAACCAAAGTATAAATAAATCCTGATAATGGCTTCAGCATCTATAAGTATATAGGCTATAGCTAAAGTTGGCTAGCTAGCGTTACAAAAACAGACTTATTGACGCTAGAGAGGAGTAGCTAGCTAGTTAATACTGATGACAATACGGTTGCTTGCTCGAACACAAAACATGAAAACCTGTTAAATTTATTGGATCTCATAGGTTAAAGAAATAAACAAATAAAGAGCTGACTTAGCAAACGAATACTACAACTAGCAATCGTAAATATTTCGCTTTCTTTTGACTGACATCAGACATTACTAATTAGCATAACTTCACACGGAGGGACACATACAGGAAGTTTTGCATAGCAATGCGAAGTATTGATCCTTCGACAAATCGACCATTTGGTCCATCTCCAACGGCACGTGGATCACTCTGAGTGCTCTTAGAAGTACCGGGCCCAGCATCAGAAGTTTGTGAAAACGTTCCCAAGTGACTTATTCGTTTCCTTTTGCCAGGCGCAGCCATGTTTAAGTGCGCTGTCTCGTTCGCGCCTGGTGCAGCAGAAGCTTGGCGAGTGGTGATTGGACAGTGCAAATCACATGTGTACACACACACATAAAGATAAATTGGAATATTTTCGCTTGATGACGAGGTATAGATGTCGACAGTTTAATATTTAACTTTTTATAATCATTATTTGTTAATGTTAAAAATGTACATATCTTGTGTGCTTCATGGACGAGTTAAATTGTTCAAGTTTAACTTAAATAAACGTCCACTTGGTAGCAATAAACTCCTAAAAGTTCAGATATAGGCAGCGAGCTCTGGAAAACAATTTTTTATTAGTGCTACTGGGTGTAATGATTTTTGCTGACTAATGAAAATCAACAAAAATTCAACAAGTAGGCTGATACAAATTGTATTGCTGATGTTGGTGCTAGTTTTTGGCGGCGGTCAGCATGAAACCTAATATGTAGGCTACTGAAAATATCAGCTTTTTCTAGTTAGACCTGTCGGTGCACACTTGTCACAGAAATATGGGCTGGACATTTTAATGTAATTTCCTGGTGTGTTCTCGTACTAATTTGATCGGAGAATACAGACCGTAAAGACACAGCTTATTATGTGTCTCATGAAATACTAAACAAATTGTATAATTTTAAGGGATGAGAGGGGGTGAATTTTCTAAATAGAATTGTGGTCTCAGGCGGACTAAGCAAGGATTTTCAAGTGTCAATAAACATCTTAAGGGCACTACTGAAAAGTGAGTGAGTACATGGCTTCCAAATTGGAGGAAGATCTCGCCTGTCCTATTTGCTGTGACATTTTCAAAGACCCTGTCCTCTTGTCGTGTAGCCACAGTTACTGCAATGCCTGTCTGCAGGAATGCTGGTGGGGGAAAGAAGCAAAGGAATGTCCTATTTGTCGGAGAAGATCCTCCAGGAACGAGCCTCCGTGTAACCTGATTTTGAAAAACCTTTGTGACGCATTGCTGCAGACGAGGAAGGACAACGCTTCAGCAGCGTCTGACTGTCTCTGCAGTGTGCACAGTGAGAAGCTCAAGCTTTTCTGTCAGGAAGATCAAAAGCCTGTGTGTGTGGTATGTCAGGCCTCCAAAAAGCATAAAAACCATAACTTTAGCCCCTTGGATGAAGCTGCACAGGATCACAAGGATGAACTACAAACTGTACTCAAGCCTTTACGGGAGAAGCTACAGGTCTTTAATAAAGTTAAACAGACCTGTCATCAAATTGCGAAGCATATTAAAATACAGTCACAGCAAACAGAATTGCAGATCAAGGAGGAATTTAAGAACCTCAACCGCTTTTTACAAAAGGAAGAGGAGGCCAGGTTAATAGCACTAAGGGAGGAAGAGGAGAGAAAGGTTCATATCATGAATGAGAAAATTGAGACACTGAGCAGGGAGATATCCAAAATCTCAGACAAAATCAATGCAATTAATAAGGAACTAAATACTGAAGACATCTCCTTCCTGCAGAACTACAAGTCCACCGTCAAAAAAGCCCAATGCACCATGACAAATCCACAGCTGGTTCCCAACGCACTGATAGATGTGGCCAAACACTTGGGCAACCTCTCTTATAGAGTCTGGGAAAAGATGGAGAAAGTGTATACCCCTGTCATTCTGGACCCCAACACTGCTCAGCAGTGTCTTTTTCTGTCTGAGGATCTGACAAGTGTCAAAAACGACAAAGTAAGACAGCCGCTCCCTGATAACCCAGAGAGGTTTGACTACTGTCCCTGGGTTGTGAGCTCTGAGGGCTTTATTTCAGGCACCCACAGCTGGGACATTGAGGTGGGAGACAATAAAGAATGGAGCCTTGGTGTTGTGACAGAGTCCCTCCAGAGAAAGGGATGCGTAGACGGTGGATATTGGCAGATGGGGCTCAGCAATGGAATTTACACGGCATTCTCCTCAGTTCCACGGCTATTTGCTCATGTTGCAGTGAGAGAAAAGCCCCAGAGGATCAAAGTGCAGCTTGACTGGGAGAGAGGAGAGCTGTCCTTCTCTGACGCTGATACAAACATATGTCTTCACACGTTTAAGTACACTTTTGGAGAGAGGCTCTACCCATATATAGCCAATGACATGGTGTCCTCTGATTTTCCTCTAAGGGTTTTACCTGAAATACAACAAACCTAAATTACTAGGAGAAGGTGTAGGCTAATGGGTATATAACTATGTTAAGATGTGGGTATACCCACGCAAAAGTGTTATTTGAAGCAATAAAACTGTTTATGGCTGTTACGTTTGTTAACATGAAAACAAAACTGTGTATCTTATTTTACGAAGACGTTCCAAAGCATAACATATAATATTGCAACAGCTTTAAACTACATGTGCATGCATATCTGTGTAAGTTTATAATTCGCTTAACTATTATTTTGTTATAACAAGACTTACAATCCTATTTATCAACATTAAAGTTACCTGAATTAAATTGATAAACAGACAGTTTAAAAAGAGGAAGACAATAGTTTTGAACAGAGTCAGTGGTGCAGAATAAGCTTTTTCTTTTATTCAAGCATTAATCTAATGCAAACCAACAAAAAAATGAAACTGTTTAAAATGACCTAAAATTCTGCAAATTTAGAGGAGAGTGTAGGCCTTTGCAACAACCACCTTATGCCCTTCAAGAATGATCTCCACAATCTGATATTTGATAAAAAGTTAATTCAATGATTATTTGAATGGTTGCATACTTAACTATTAAAAAATATATATTGAAGGTGTGCAAAATATTATGCAGTCATCAAGAAGATTAGTATAAGTTTCCGGTCGTCCATATGTGCAAAACTCAGGCTACTCAATTTCATTCGAAGTACCGGGGGCATAAGTGGTTTTGATAGCAATTTCTGTAAAATATGGAAGAAATACATAATTATTGATATTATATGTGCTGCACTGATATAATTGATTAATTATAGTTATTACAACAAATAAACCAATCTATACAGCCTAATCCATAAATAAATAAAATTTGAGCATATACATATAAGTAAATAAATACCTGGGCAGGGTCCACTTTCAAATACAATGTCATCAATGGCTATATCACTTCTTACCGAAGAACCTCTGGTGGCTTCAAACACAATCTAAACCAAAGAAGAGACAAACTTAGTATGACAAAGAAGCTGTTAAAATTGTTCCTATATGTGAAATATAATGTGAAATTATGTTTTTGGCATGTGTGTCAAGTAGAATTATGTTGTTTTATGTTATTAAGTTTTTCCACCACTTGCCTGATGCTGGAAGTCACACTGGTATTCCACAATAGCTCTCAGCCAAGTGACACTCTGTTCGCTACTGCGTTTCCATAGCAACACGTATTCACCGTTTTTGTCCAAGTGGACATTGAGCTGACCTGTGCCTGAGCCATACATGTGGTAGTAAAAGTGTAGACACTGAGGACCCCTGGCTCCTCTCAGGGTGCTGGAGAGAAGACGGGCATTCTGACCAGACAGCATCAGGGACGCCTCAATGTGCATATAGTGTCCTGAACAACAATGTAAACAACATTTAAAGTTGGATGCTCTATGATGATACATTTACATATATTACACAACCAAAGGGGTTATTAGAGAGGATGGTGGAGAGAATCTCACCCAGGCCTGTTGTGTGATCACCCCTGGGACCAGTGTATGAAGTTGGAGTGGGTCCTCTCCTCCGTACCCAGTCCCCTGCGTCCCCCTGCTTGTCCTGGCTGTACCCACAATGTCCTGTCTCAAAGTCGCAGTGCCCAGGAACAGACAGGAGCGAGGCTGTAAAAACATCACAAACAGATATATCAGTATGAGGTCGCTGGTTTAACTAACTTTAGCAATGGTGAAAGGCTTGGTCATTAAAAAAGATCTATGGTGTATTTTTATTTAAGGGTAGTTAGTTCAGTAAAAATGACAGAAAACAGTGAATTAGGCCTACCAGCAATGAGATCACAGTCACCAAGGCTGACTCTGATGTCATCCAAAGCCACTGACCCACAGTCCCAGAAGCTCCTGCATGCGCTAACAAACATCACCTAAACAAATATCACAATATTACACTTTAAATCATTTTAAGAAAGTGATATGTCATGACCTTTAACTGGTTCTAATCCAGTGAAGGCTTTTAGTACCTCCTGATAGATTCCTTTTATATGAAACACATACTATATATGTTGAAACAGATGATATTTACGAAGCTGGATTGAAACAAAAGGAAAAGGTCAGGAAGGGGAATTAATCAATCACATATGTTGGTTTCAAAGACCCTAGCTGAAGAAATATACGTATCCTAATCTGAAAATGTTTACTGACAAAAGAGACAAAATATTCATTTGATGAAATAATAATAAAGAAAAGGTAATAGGCTACAAGAGTCATTACCCTCTTTTGTAGTCTAGATCCTCCCTACAATACATTTTTACTTATTTTCTCTATGAGGTCAATGAGGTTTGAAAAATAGCCATTGATTGCCCTTTTAGAAGACTGCTGTTCTCAAATGCACTCAGTTCTGCATCTCACCTTAGCTGGCTTTACACTCTGGAAGGTGACGTCAGTGGCTATCCAGATGCCTCGAGATTTCTCCCCCTGGGTCCAAATCCTCTCCTGGGTGATGCTGGTCGAATCCTGGAGGTAAATGGCCAAGGCCTGGTCGGTCTGATTGAATCCTCTCAGAGAGTAGAAGAACCTCAGGCAGTATTTCATGTTGCCGGGAAGAATTGGGCCGATCAGGCGACTACTGTAGCCAGAACGCGGGGCCAGCTGAGAGTGGGCCAGAAGAAAAGACCCTGTGGTGGAGAGAGTAGATATAAGTGTTTTGCTTCTTTTTTAAAATTTTTATCTCTTTGCCATGGAGTGTTCTTTTGCTTTAGTATTGTTGCCAACGCTACCCCAACTAAAGAGTCTGCAGTGACATCTGAAATTTTGCCCATTGTTGTGAACTTGTTTTATTTTTTCCTTCTTACCTTCCCCTGTTGTGTGATCTCCACTCCTGAAAATGTTTGGTCGTACTGACACTCTCTTCCATGGAGATCCTTTCTTGAGTTCCTGGGTGTAGTGACAGAACCCACTCTCAAAGTCACAGTTGGAAATGGATGGGTCAAAGGTGGGCTCTGTGAAATAATGTGGGGCATATTGGGCAGACATATACAACCCTCCCCTCTGAACCAAAACTAATAATTTTGTGTCCGAATGGAGTGAATGACAACTGATACCTCTGATTAGGCTTGAGAGACTACATATATACTGAGATCAATATGTGACGATGAAAGTACTCCACCTGTATCTGCACTACAGAACTCGGGGGAGAAGGAGATGTCGTCAACTGCCACATGGCCCCCTCGTGGACTGTTAAAGGCCACTTCAAAAACCACCTATAGAGGTGCACACACACACACACACACACACACACACACACACACACACACACACAAATAAACCCAATGAACATCTTACCAAAACCTACAAAGACATTATTCCTAATCATGAATGAAAGTATTCAGTATTGACGTAACTTTAGTCATTAAAATAGTTGCTGCATGTGCTGCAAACATTCTGCACCCTTTGTGAAAACATCTGCTGGGTTTTTGTAAATTCATGGTTACGTAATGCCAATATTGCTTTAACGTGCTTTAACATTTGATCCTCTCCTTTCTCCTTAGTTTATTGCTTTGCTTTTAATCTCTTCCTTCCCTTCTCCTCATTTGTTTTTAAATTAGACTCCAGCACAACAAAGGCAAATGTACCACACTCACTTGTGTACCAGGTTTTCTTTTGTACCTGAGGTTCTATATATGCATGAATGAATCACTCCATTTTCTATTATTTAACCTTTTTCTCCTGGGATGTACACTTTAATCCCACTGACCTGCAGAGGATAGGGAGCTTTGAGGTCCACTTGTACAGGTATCCACTCCCTGGTGGTAGCGGTCCAGTCACTCTGGTTCTGTCCATTTGTGTCTGCTCTCCATATTTCCTGGTACTGACCTAAGTATAGAACAGAACAAAAGACAAGAGATGGTGAGACAAGACAGTACAACATTTATTATTATTATTATTATTATTATTATTATTATTATTATTATTATTATTATTATTATTATTAATTTTTTTAATAAGACCAGACAAGACTAGACAAATATCTGTGGGAAATTCCCCCAGAAGTTGAATTGCAGAGGGAGATCAATCTGTTTAACATTAAAAAAAATGTCCCCCCCTTGGAAAATTCAAACTTTACAGAGACAGTCAGAGTTGAAGTGACTGGAAACGAGCACAGATATACATACCTTCTACGTATGTGCATATTGCGCTTGTGCTGAAGCTCATGCTGTCACTAGGTGGTAGCATAGAGCCTATATACCTTGGCAAGCCATTTAGGTAAGCAGGAAGAACAGTTTAATGACATCCTTGAGCCGCCTTTCTCTTCTGTACAGGGGTACTGACCTGCTTTGTCCCGGGTGTAGACAGCGAACCGGTTCCCTCTCTCCTCGCCACGCTGGTAGTGGAAACTCATGCAGCCTGACATTGGCACGGTGGTCATGGGAGAGACCAGTTTGGCCACCTCCTTGAAGGTCTTAGCATAAATAGAATCCACATACATGTAGTGACCTGAAAAGTGGAATGAACAAGAGGAGGGGGAGGCTTAATTTGAAGGAGTTTTCTTATGCTAAGATTTAAATGCATTTTATTTATGTATGAGTATGACCCTATGGACATATAGAAATAAAGTCGCTTGCTGTGGGAATAATCTGTGGTCCTGTTGTGGGATATCAGCAAATATACTACCAACTACCACTATCGACTATTAACTTTACGTTGTGTCGTTGTTTGACTCTACTGGCTATGTTTTACTGGTAAGTATTTTTGCTCTCATTAGGTAGTGTTAACCAAAAGCATCTCCTACGAATATACATGTATGTATCAATTAAGAGACTAAATTGGCACAGTTTGGAATTAAAAACACCCTACTGCACCATACATTAGCAGGACAATAATCACATTATTTTTGTTTATAAACTGTGTTATTCTAACTGTTTTGAGACTCACCTGTCTCATTGTTGTATGTATGGTCGTCAGGCAGGTTTTTCTGAGGGTCTTGAGGCCCTCCACCTCCTCCCACATACCAGTTAACGTTCGTGTTCCACTGATTTTTGTAACCACACAGGTGGGGCTCCTCCAGGTCACATTCTGAACACAGTACCAAAACATATTGAAATCAGGGGAAATACAACAGAGGGAATGTTAAAAGTTGAATGAGAAAGATTAACTATCGTCTACTGTAACTGTCTTTTTATATACATGCTGTGTGAATGTGTGCACATATAATGTATATATGAATAGGTACTTTGGATATGAACACATTGTATGTATGCATGCGAGAATGGGCTTAGTAAGAATCCTGAGGCTGTGCGATGTGAGAGGAAATCACTGACCCAAGCAGTACCCAGGGAGGATGCTTATCTCAAACACGGCCACGCTGCTGCCTGAGCTTTCTCCTAGACTGCCTTCGATGACGACCTAATGAACAACACATGGCCGGTAAGAGGCCGTGGTCTGTAACAAAGATTACATAGATATAATAATATGTGCTTGATCAGGTGATATATGGAAGGTCAGCAAGAGAACACTTTCGATGGAATAATTTCTATGCAAGCTTAAGGCAAAGGGGTTTCACATACCAGGCACCAGAGCTGCCTAGATATGCTGGACCTAACCATGTTTATATTTCAGGGGCCCTAGAGTGACACTTACATGGGTTGGTCCATCACGTTTGACCTGACCCTGTCACACATTGTTTTGATTGTACCATGCACTGCTGTAGAAATGGGGGTTGGAGTGGTTTCATTCCGACATTGGGGGTGTTGTATTTTAAAATAGAGCTAGTATGTAACATACAGACAAAAATCCACATCCACAGGAGTGTGTCTGATAACTTAAACCAAAAATGTATATTGTAATCTACGGAATATAGACTAAATTAGCCATCCAAGCCACTGCATAGAGTACATCTAAATGATAAATTAACAGTGGACTGTCACATAATTTCGGGGTCCCATTTTACGTCTACAGTGTAGTGAATGTACCATGTAAGCCTCTGTGGTGTTCTTGAGGTCCATGTTTGAGATGACCCAGCTGTCCGAGGGACTCTGGGTGCTCCACAAGGGCCTGTCGAAGCTGTCTCCCTGTCGACGCTGCTGGACCTGAAGGCTCCCTGACCCAGTGATCTGGTAGACCAGCCTCAGGCAGCTCCAGTCCTCCTGGTCCAGAACCGGGCCAAGCAAAACCCCTCTCCTTTTATCATCTTCTGGCGTACTCTGTGGCTCTGTTTCATCATCCGTACTGATGAGTGGCTCCAATGAGATAAAGTTACCTGAAGGGAGGTGCAGAAATTGGGTGTGCTTTGCAAATTACAAAATAAATGGTTTTGTAGTATTTTAATTAAAGTAATTAAATTAAATTAAAGTTTGTTGAAAATAAAATAGAATCTATTTGAATGATTGAATTCAACAAAACAACGTGTTGCAAACAAAGCAACAGCTGTAAGCAATAACACAGAGTGAGTGAATGAGGCTGGGCAGAATTTTTCATCTTAAGCGCCTCAACCTTTCAAACAAGTCTGTGGCAGCAGTGGCAAGGAGGTTGGAAAACGGCAGAGAGGAAGCAGATGATGGATTCCAGAGGAAAAGGCGAGACAGAGAACCTCCACAGAACATGCAGGCTGCAGAAGCAGACAAGACACTGCATGATCAGCAAGTTACTGCTGAAATGTGTTAACATTTATATCCCTGTACATAATGTACATAACACCGTGATTGCAATACCTGTTGTTGATAGAAAAACTATCCCACTTTGACCAGGATAAACAAGTGATGATGTTTGCATATTTCATATCAATACAGGATTAAGTACCAACCAAGGGAGAGGCAGTGAATACCTAAATGTGTTTTTTGCTGTCTCCAGATGTTCTGATTCTGGAAACAATCCTGTCCAGATGGCTTTCTCTAGCCCTCTCTCATCCCTTTCACACACCATCAGGACAATTGTGGCCCATGGGCCTCATTCATCAACCATTCTTAAGAACAGTGGGTCTCATTCACCAACCATTTTTAAGAACAGTTTTCTTCTTAAAACCCACTTACACAGGTTTTCACAAAGATTCTGACATTCGCTATTGTTTTCTTAACGCAGACGGGCCGGGCCAACTACTGGGCCAAATCTATAGCACGGACCGAATTTGTTAACTAAATTTCCAACCCCAACCAAAGACTGTGCTGGTCTCTGTTCTGCAACTAAACTTGTGTGAATAAAGGAAAGCGGACACAAGCTGGATAGCGGACAGTGAGGCAATAGAAAAACATACATAATAACTTAATGACTGTGAATTAATACATTTCTGTCGGCTAACAATACTTTTCAAGGATAAAAATAGGCTAGTAAAGGAGGTGCTTTGATATAATCAAACACAGCCTAAGACCTTCACCATAACAGACTTATCTTGTACATTATATGTGCAGGCAGCACAGCAAACTGTGCACAGATTTTTTGGGCCCAGGGCCGGTCTAGTTATGTGCCGTCTTCTCCGGATACAGAATTCCTTGAACGAGTAATATCATCCCATTCATCTTTTTTGTGTTATTTTACATCCACTACTGATGCTACTAAATATGATAGCTCATTTGTACACTGCCCTGAAGTCTCATGCCCTTTTACAGTGATTGGCGGGGCATTTACCTATACTAATTAGCAACAACTGTCACACGCTTTCAATTTACAAAGAAATTGGATTCATCAAGAACATAGGTGCAAACAATTCTGCGGTTTAAGAACACGTGAATCCGACGTAAACTTCTCTTAGGAAATGTCTAAAGATCAAATATAAGACGAAACTTAGGAAGATATTGGTGAATGAGGTCCATTGAGTTAGCCACATCAACTGTCACAAACAGTATTGCAGCCATTGAATTGCAGCCCATGAATAAGTGATTTCCTTTAGATATCCATGCAGAAGCACACACCCATGCACCAAACGCATGATAATGAAATGGTTAAATCTGCCACTTTTGTTTAAAGAGAAAGAGAGTGAACACAGACAACTGGAAAGTCTCATAGTACCATCTTTCTTAAGGGTCCAGCTCATAAAGTCTTGGTCTGACGTGTATCCGCAGGTGCTGGACTCAAAGTTACAGGAGCCTGGCAAAGGTTGGGTTTGAGCTTGGACTGCAGCTGTAGCCGAGACAGAGAGAGTCTGTGGTAAATATGAATCATCATCACAAACACATGCAAAACAAAGCTTGGTAAAAACGTACTTCGCATACTCACCAGCCAAAATCAAAAGGTAGACCAGAAGCATTGCAGTTTTGTTTCTAAAATCAAAGATAAAAGTAAGTCCCCACTTCTTCTAATCCACTTCTACCAAATAATTTTTTTTCTTCCGGAAACTAAACTAGTGTTAATTTCACAGTATGTTTGAGTGTCCTGTCTTAGTTTTCCTTGCGCTCTGAGTGTGTCTTCAGTGCAAAGACTGGCACCACACTGTTTGAGAAGGGCAGCCGTCTGACCAACAGTGTAGCAGGGAGGAGAGATTGATGGAAGTGCAAGTGAGAAAAGGGGTGGGAGAGAGAGAGGGAAGGAGGCAGTCATTCAGATAATGTGTACCAGATTACAACCAGAAACAGACCATATACTCCTCCACAGAACTCTGGTAAGACTGGTTCCCTAGACAATTGTTTGTGGATACCAACAGTGCAATACAACTTTCAGGTATGTTTTTGATCACCAAATAGATGAAGGACTATTTTGATAAGATATCACAATAACACTTCTGTCAGGGAAATGGAATGCCTTTATTCAAAATACAGTACAAAAAAAAAAGATGTGAGTGAAAAAATATGAGCCCAATTTATTAAAAAACAAAAACGAAAAAAATGAGCTGGACAGTACTAACCTTACTTTGATTACTATGTGCAATATAATTATCCTTTTTAGCAGCACAGCCCAGAATAAAATTTAGCCTTAGATGTAGAGACCAAAGACTGGACAGAGTTTCAGTGTGGGTTTAAAGAAGGTTAAGTCGTCTGTTCAAGTCCTCTCTCTTATTATTTTTTGTTTGTTTTGTTCTCTTTATCTCATTCTCTTTTCATCTTTTTAAAGGAAAGTGAGTCACTGTGAGAGGGAATCTGACTGAGAAGTCAAATCCAGGTAATATCGGCATGGTTGATTAAGTCCAGAAGGTCTCTACATTCAGCAATCACTGCTGTTCCCTGGAGGAATATGAAGAGGCCTGGGGTTATAAGCAGTTGAAACCCTAACTCTTAAACTTGCCCCACCAAACTAACCCATTAGCCCCGAAGCATTATAAGCATATTAAGCATTATATCAACATAACACCCAAAAAGCCCATCTGTTCATTTCTTCTTTTTTTGACTCCATGTAAACATTATGTTAATACCTCAATAAATATTCTCAGTTTGCTGGGGACTATGACATGCAGTTTACATGGAGCAGTTGTTTTGTAAAATGATATTGTGACGTGTTCTCCTCCGAATGTGACGGGTTAGGTCTGCTTGGGCCCCACCCAACCTTCTAGCAGGACCAGCCCAGCTCAAACAATTTAGCAGCCTTTACATCTCTTCTTCTCCAGCCCCTCAATCACCACATAATACCTAACCACCACCTCAAATAAGGCATTACAAAATGACGTAATAGCTTCACATAAATTACAGTTGTTAGTAAAAACTACATGAACGAGAATACTTGATGCATTCTAGCCTAAATGTGTTAATTTATTGCCATGTTGAGAAAACAATTACTTCCCTAGAGTAGGCACCTGAAAATACTTTAGAATCAGACAAACAAAAGATACAAAAATAATACTTTGTTAATTTATGTGTTTGGATAAGGTTTGACTCGTGTATAGTGCCACCTGACCTGCTGACTAGCTCATTACAGACTCTGCAGGTGACACGGGGAAAAACAGATGGTACATTAGCACCACTGTTCTTTCCAACAGAGGACTGAAAGAGTATACAGTAATGGGAAGTCATTGCGGGCTCTGTTGAATGTGGGCCATGGATTTGTCGTGACAAGATAACACTGTAACAGCCCTGTTAAAAGATTAATGTAACGTTAATTTCAGAAATGGGTTTAGAACATGTTCTTAGCATGCCATGCTCTTAAATAACTTAAGACAGAATACATACTTTCATCAATGTATGGATAGAGTCAGCAATTATTTACGACAAATCTTGAAATAGGCCTACAGTCAGACGAGTGCATTGGACTTGCAGAAATGTAGGTGACAAAAATAAAAAGCGCAAAAATAGTCCCTCGAAGTTTGCATTTTGTTGAGCTTTAACTGTTTCTGTTATTATTAGTCCCTTCAAGCAGACAGGGCAGCAGCCACAAACAATTGTCTTGTATTGGTTTATAACTCGGTGATTCATACATTTTGAAGTGGCAAAATAAAAGCCCCTACATCAGTTTGCAGTCATTGCTTATGCAGAGATAAGACACGTGAGTTGACTGAGGGCTCAAAATGTTTAGGCGTGTAACATTGAATATAGTCTACGTCCTATCACATCGAAACGTAGACGATGTCCTTGAATTATGTGTTTCAGATTACATTTACTATCAAACTGTTTTTTTTTGACCGCAGGTGAAGTACATCCCCCTCACGATATAGCAGTGACTGCCTTAGTCTTCGCGCACTCGGTGGTGCATTGGGGCAAGAATGCATGAGAATGGACTGGACGGCCCGGTGCAGCACCCTCAATATATTACAACAGCAGACTGCCAAAGGCGCTTTTGTGCATCGGTAATCCGCTCTGATGTCACGATGCAGAAGGAGGAGCTGACTGTTTTGGCCTAATCCTTGCAAGTAGTCTGAAGGGACAGTTGCCTCTCGTCAAAGATGGAGAAGCGGATTGTTGCGCGATGAATTCAGTTCCAGTGACACATATCAGGTAGGGTACATGTTGTATCGTTTTTTACAGTGGAGACGCGGAGACGCACTGCACACGCTTTTTTTTGTAAACGTCCTTATAGATAACGATTGTATTACTCCTGCTGGTTACGCACCTGCTAACATTTAATCGGGAAAATGTCAGCGCGAGCTTTACATCGCCCCATTCAGACAGGTGACTCTCGGATGCTGACAATTTTATTATTTCTGTTACAGTTGGCCACTTTCATTTTCTTGTGGCGGCGCCTGTCCCGCATCGGAATTGGGTAAAAGGGCCAGTTAGGGCATTTCGTTTTCGACCTTAAACCCATGGCCTACATTCTGCGTACAATCTAAATGCAATCGATGTTGGTTTAACATTTCACATTTGTTTTTATGTGGAAAGAAATAAACATTTACTATGAATTGCAAACATGTTTGGCTCTGTATTAGAATAGAATGCCCACCAACAGTTGAGTAGCTTGAGAACCCCCAGAATATACAGTAACCATTTGTAAACCGTTGTATCCCTAATCCCACCACGCACCAACTGGATTAATAATCTTGTAACCAATATGCCAATGGATGCATCTAAACATGGATGGAAACATGCCAAGATGATTTTGTGTGTCATTGTCAGTGTGTGTGTGTGTGTGCTGCATGTGTTTGTCAATGTGAGACCAGCACGTTAATGGGCTGTTAAATCCCATCCCTATGGCTTTCACTGTAGCATGGGCAGATGGAGGTGCAGTCCCATCTTCTCAGCAGGCCAGACCTCAGTCGCCCACCAGTGCAAGCTGCAGCCACAGGCGAAGGGCAAAGGCCACCCTCCAAAATCTGTGCTCTCTCAGTCCCCTTCAAGTCACCTCCCTGGCAGTTAGCTAGTGAATAGTAGTCGCCGTCTGCTGTCCTCTCAGATTACAGGTTATCTTATACGTTAACCACGACTCTTTCTCCTTCTGTCTCTTAGGGGTCAGAGACGGTACATTCAATGATCACTTGCTCATTATTTTATTTATTGTATAGCACAGACACACTTAATGAGATGGTTAGTCTGTAAAAAAAACCCTGTTGGACTCCCCACCAGTGAATAATAGTACTTTCGCTGAGAAATGACCTTGGACACCCAGTACAATACATTACCCTCGTTCCTGCTGCCTGGGCATGTATATATTATATATATGTACATATATACCATATAACTATATATACATGTATATATAATAAACATGTATATCTAGTTCTCAATATTTGCATATATATAAATATATATATATATATATATATATATATATGAATATAATATACATGCCCAGGGAGCAGGAGCTAGGTGAGAACATTACGCTTTCAGCACACCCACCCACGCCTCATCACAGGTCTGTTCTGGTATTAGGACCAAAAGACAAATTTTCTTCCTTCTTCTTCCTCCAGACTCCTCTTCTTCTATCCCTCTCTTTATTTTCTCTTTCTCTACCTACCCTTATTCCCTCCCCACCTCTTCCTCCAACCCCATCCCCAGCCTGCCATCTGCCAGCTGCTGTTATGCTGCGAGTGGATTTTGACTGGTGTAGGGTTGAATGTGACACAGATTAGATAACACGCCCTAATGAATCCCTGGGGATTACAGGGAGAATAGGGAGCCCCTAGCCTGGCCAACAACTCTGTTTATCTATCAAGGCCCTGTACCTACGTGTCTGGCTCTGTTTGTTTGTGAGATGAAACACTAGATAAAGATAAACAGCTATGGATAGATAAACAAATACAGTCAATAGATGGATGGAATTACGGATGGATGGACTGGCGCTTGGAGGGAGGGAGGCAGGGAGAAAGAGAAGGAGAGTGATGGACAGCAGAGGACAGTGTAAGGAGGAACCTTAGAGCGAAATATAGAATGTGTGTGGGTATCTGTGTGTGAAGGAGATAATATTGAAGAGACAGAGAGAGAAATACAATGAGAGAAATACGGTCTGTAGTGTTGATCTGTGTGGGCAGCTGGTTCTTTAAATAGACCAGAGACTGAAAGAATTGTTCGCCCTTAACGCGTTGTACAATGATATCATATCATCCTCTTCTACTAAAACACTGCTGGATCTCCATTTTATTTCTGTATTTCCCATTTGCTTTCTAACCGCCGCGGTTTTACCTTTCTGTTTACATTTCTGCTTGACCAGACCGTGCTATGAGTGCCGTTTCCTTGGATACGCGAGGAGCATGTTCTGAGAGATAAACAGACGGACAGACCCAACCCCGACGATGAGCCACAAGCAGCCAGGGGAGGGCCTAGGGGAGGCAGGCAGGGGAGGAGAAAACGGTGCTCAACCTAATGGGGCCGCCGTCGGGGAAGCTGTCCGGAGGAGCTGGAGACCCTGTCAGATGCTCCATCAGGATGAGCAGAATCCTCACGGTCATCACCACCACCACCATCACGCCTCGCACCAGAACCAGAACCAGCACCACCCGCCAGCCACCCGGGGACCCCCTCGGCACCGCAGGAGGCCTCAGTCAGGGCAAGGCCAGGGTCAGGTCCCGCCCAGGCAGGGAGGCCACGGAGAGGGTACCTACATGGAGCAACCTCGCCCCACCCAGCACCCCCGGCCCGGCGTGGCCCGCTATCGCCGCCATGGCGACCCTAACCCCAGGGTTAGAGGTCACCGACAGCGGTTACCCCGGGAGATGCACGAGGAACTTCCGCAGCAGCAGGTGGCGGACATGGAGAAGGATGGTGAACCAACAGGAAGGCCGCAGCAGCAGCAGCAGCGTTCACATGTCCCACTGACTGAGCCCACATGTGACGGGGCTGGGTCACCTGACCTAACACCCGTTGCGACCCACAAACAGCACACCCCTGAACCTGCTGACTCCGCCCCTGTCCCCGCCCTGTCCCCACCTTCACTGGAACCATCGTCTTCCTCTCATGATACCGAGGACGTTCCATGCGAGAAAACAGAGCAAGAGGAAGGCGAGGAAGAGGAACAATGTCATCAGTCTACAGCGCAGTCTGATTGTACTCCAAATGACCTCCAGCCACACCCAAAAACAAACGAAGAAGAGGTGGAAGAAGACAGAGGTGTGGAGTGTAAAAAGGAGGAAGACGAGGACGAGGCGGAGAAGGAGGATGTCGAAGAGGACCAGAAAGAAAGCAGAGACGTGAAAGAGGAGGGCACCCAGGAAGATGAAGAGATCAACGGCGTCTGCTCTGACACAGAGAGTGCTGCCTCTCTTAGTATGGATGCCCCTCCCCACAGCCCTCCTCCCCTCCAATCCCCAACCCCGCCCTCGTCCCCAGACCTACCCCGCTTCCCACAGCTGGACCAATATGGTGAGGAGCACAGTACAAGCCCCACCCCTGACGATGATCCTTTACCTGAAGACGAGAGCTACAGTGAGTGCTATTCGTTGTCTCACTCTGACTCCTACACAGACTCCTATCCAAAGACCTATGCTGAGTTTTATACAGAGTCCCACCCGCACGCTTACAGGGAGCCCCTGAGTGACCCGGAGCCCTATGCTAAGTCCCACCCGAGTTCCTTCCCTGAGCCGCTCAAGATGTCTTACCCGGAGCTACAGAGGGAACCTCGCAGGTCTGGGAGGAGGACTGAGCCCGAGGAGGACGAGCGGGACGTTTACCCCAGCCATAGACAGACAGAGAATGTATCCCGGGGAGCCCCAGAACTGGCCCCCAGTGAGCCGGCTCCCCAAGCCCCCAGGCAGGGCAGAGATATGGGCACAAGGCACACCTCTTCCGCTTGGCACGGCCGCTCCGTGGGCTCCAGACTGCACCACTATGACGGCCATTCGGACGGCGAGGGGGACAGCGTCAAATGCAGCCCCAGCACCAACAGCCTCCGCTCGCCCCCCTGGCGTGAACATGCAGACGCCCCCGTGAGGAGCCCCACGGCTCGGCAGGGGGGTCCTGGGAGCCAGGCCCGGGATGAGCCGGCCAGGGTGGACCTCTCCGAAGAGGCTGTGAGTGGCTCTGGAAATGCATTAACACTGGCTATAAAGGACATACGGGAGGCCATTGAGGAGGTGAAGATTAAGGCCGTGCGTTCCCCCTACACCCCGGATCGACCCATCGAGCCGGTCTGGATCATGAGGCAGGAAGCCAGTCCCACAGAGGAAGATTCCCCTCAGACACCATCTCCTGGCCCTGCAAGGGTGAGTCAGCTTCAGGTTGAATAGAAATATCAAATATGTAACATACTGTATGTGATGGATAATTTCAATCTATGACAGAAAATAACCGATTAGTAAGAGGGAGAAACCGTGAAATGATCAAGTACAATTTTATTGATGACTACAGAGTCTGAGCCAGAGTCTGTACACAGAGAAATTACTGCAGTCAGATCAGTCTAACGACATAGCAAGTTCTGATTAGTTGACAAGGTTGAAGCAAGTGTATTAGTCTAAGATAACAATCATCCCATTGGTCAAGGTGGAGGGGAGTGGACGTAATCAGCATTAATAAGGACACGTAAACTTTAGCCTTCAGTGTCTCCAAAAGGCAAATACTGTCTCTTTCGTGACCTGGTCTTTGCCCTGACCCCTCCCTCACATTGGAACAACAGCTTAGACTTGAACATCCGTGAGGATGCCAAAATTTCCCTTACACATATCATATTAAATAAAATGTGCATATATAAATGGGATTAATAAAATAAATGTATGTTTTAAATGCTCTGAAGCAGCATTATCCTAAAACCTTTGTTTCCTTTTCTCTCGCTCTATTTCTTTCTCTCTCTCTTCCTTTCCCTCCCCCTTGCCCTTCAGTCCATGCCTCAGTCCCCCTCTCAGTCAACTTTCCATTCTCCGTCCCACTACGGCCCGGTCCCAGAGCCAGCGTGTCCTGTCAGGGCAGAGTCCTCCAGACCCAACCCAGCCCACCACATACAGCACAGGGAGACCGTCAGGCCAACACCGCCTCAGCACCTGCCGTACGCACAGCCACGCCACCAGCTACACTCACAGCCTAGGCCGCAGCCCCACCCCCAAGTCCAAGCCAAGGTCCAACCCCAAGTCCAGTCCCAGTCCCAGCCCCAGGTCCAACCCCAGCCCCAAGTCCAGGTCCAGCCCCAGCCCCAGGTCCAACACCAGCCCCAAGTCCAGGTCCAGCCCCAGCCCCAGCCCCAGGTCCAGCCACTGCCCTTTCCCCCACGAACACAGCAACCGTCCATCCAAGAGGTAAGATTATCAGTGCACTATTGATCTACAAATGTAGGCAAATGTTGTACCTGGATCAATGACAAATGAAATTGATGACTGAAAAATATAACTACTGTAACATAATTACTTCACCTGAAACAAAGCATTGTTATTAAATTTGTATCCCCCATTTCAGCTGCGGAGGTCTCTGCCCTCTTTTCCTACATTTGTTGAAGGTCAGTCACAGGCAATTATTTGATACTGGTCTGCTTACTAACCATTTTACAATAATGTAATTTCAAAGAAAGATTAAGTTTCTATAGTATTCGTGAACAGTGCTAACAACAGTGTGTCTGTCTGGCCACTCTGCCAGTTCCAGGACCCTGTGACCCTGAAGACCTGATCGATGGCATCATCTTTGCGGCCAGCTACCTTGGCTCCACCCACCTGCTGTCAGAAAGGACACCCAGCAAGAGTGCACGCATGCAGCAGGCACAGGAGGCCATGAGCAGAGTCAGGGTGAGACGCCATTCTGATGATTATGGATATTGAGGAAAAAACACACACAAACACACAATACGTATTCTGAACACTGAGTAAACACGTTTAGGGAATCATGTGTGTATCTTTCTTCATAGTTTTTTAAAATATATATTTTACAGTATAACTGTATATTATAAGGTAAATATAGATATGTTTGTGGTAGGAAGCAGTGTTCAGTTTGTCTATTAACTGAGTGGTAGCATGGCAACTGTCATCATGGGTAACACACACGGCCTGGTTGTCTCTCCAGGCATGCTTGTGTCACA
This sequence comes from Galaxias brevipinnis, assembly GCA_036023535.2. NCBI lineage: Eukaryota > Metazoa > Chordata > Actinopteri > Galaxiiformes > Galaxiidae > Galaxias > Galaxias brevipinnis. The sequence continues at coordinate 11,358 of JAVQIZ010191441.1, read as the reverse complement.
TCAATGAAATGTTAACTCTTGAGAATGTTTACTTTCTATCCCTCTGGTGATATACTTTTGTCAGATGTGACTGACAGTGAAGCAGCAATGCCCCTCCCACACACAGACAACATTCCATAATATCCCCTTTTGGATGACCAGTCTTTCTAGTGAACCAATCATGCACTGCTCAAACTCTAAGCTAAAAATGTATTTCATAGACCACTGGGCTGACTCCTTCCTTCCGCTCTCTTTTTGTCTTGTTATTGCTGCTCGATTGTCTGCAGGCCGCCCAAAAGCAGGCTAAAAACCGGAAAAAGGTAAATTAAAATTATTTGAGCTTTGTCTACTGTTCTCATGAAATTATATCATCTGAAAGCTAGTGCATCTAGGATTCTAACAGAAAATAAACTTGAGAAAACTGTTCACATTTGCTCATGTGTTTTGGCGATATCTGTTATCAGTTGTAATATTTAAAAGGTATTAATTATCCCACACTTGAATTTTTTGGGAGCTTAGTAAAGTGTCATGTTAGATCTAAGATGTGCATCTTGAAACGTTGTCCTCTCCTGTCTATTCTTGGTGGCATTGCAGAGCCCTGAAGGTGAGGCTCAGACCTCAGCTGAGGTGGATCTCTTCATGTCCACACAGAGGATCAAAGTGCTCAACGCAGACACTCAGGTACTCTGGCAATACCAAACCACAGAGTTGCATTTCCTTACAATAATTGGCTGTACTGTTTTGTCATAATATAACAATTGCAACATATTCATACAATTATTTGATGAATTTGTGAGTAAAAAAGTAATAAAACTTAGAAAGCAGATTCCATCATAACCTAATTTAATGTACTGAAACTGCTCGCTTCTTAACGTTTTTATAATAGTTATAGTTAAAGTATTTATAGTTACAGTATTTCTAACTTCAAATAGAGATTGAACTGTACTGTGTATGGCTATTGTATGATTCATGCTCCAGGACTCCATGATGGACTTGCCCCTGAGGACCATCTCCTACATAGCTGACATAGGCAACATGGTGGTTCTGATGGCCCGGGGCAAAATGGTACGGTCCAGAAGTGCCCAGGACCAGCTGGACGATACCACCGACCACGCCAACACGGCCTGTGACGACCGGCGCCAGTACAGAATGGTCTGCCATGTCTTTGAGTCAGAAGATGTAAGTGTGTGCTTGGTGTTTGTCAGGGTAGGCATGAGTGTATTTGACCAAAATAAAACCCAGCTGTGATAACATTATTGTTGTGACTGAAACAGGTTATACATTAGAAAGAGGCGTACAGCAAATTTTAATAAGCCATATAAAGAGTCAAATGAATTACAGATTTGCATGTGCTTGACTATGATGCAGCAACCACAGTCAAAGGCTAGCAGGAAGGACTCACAGTTGAATAGGTCAATTGTGTAGGTTGACAAGCATTCGTGGAATAAAAAGGTAAGGGAAAGATCAGGGTATCAGACTCCAAGAGACTCCTACAGAAGATTGTGGGTAAGGGAATTTGCAATTGCCAATTGCCATAAAAAGAGGCAGTGGAAACTACGCAAAGCATAATGGGATTCGCATGCCGTGCCTATTTATGTCTATTTAAGTCTCCCTGTCTTTTTTGGCTGCATCTCCCTCCCTGTCTTTTTTGGCTGCATCTGCAGTCTCCCTCACTCTCCTATTTCTTTTCTTCCCATATTCAATTGTTTCCTCCATATTCAGGCCCAGTTGATAGCTCAATCCATTGGCCAGGCCTTCAGTGTGGCCTACCAGGAGTTTCTTAGGGCCAATGGCATCGACCCTGAGGACCTGAGCCAGAGGGAGTACAGTGACCTGCTCAACACTCAGGACATGTACAATGACGACCTAATCCACTTCTCCAAGTCGGAGAACTGCAGAGACGTGAGTTCACCAGCAGATGGCAGAATAAGAACGAATTTAAATATAGAAGACCGCATTAAAGAGGTCAAATAAGGATAATACCATGGCTGACTTCTTGAATTAACATTACACTAAAACAAGATACTGACACAAGCCCAGCCAACATCTCTAATAATACACACGGATTTGCCTCAGGTTTACATAGAGAAGCAGAAGGGGGAGATTCTGGGCCTGGTCATTGTGGAGTCCGGCTGGGGTTCTATTCTCCCTACTGTCATCATCGCCAGCATGATGCATGCTGGGCCAGCAGAGAAGTCTGGTCGGCTCAACATCGGAGACCAGATCATGACGATCAACGGCACCAGTCTGGTCGGACTGCCCCTGAATACGTGTCAAAGTATCATTAAGGTACTTTAATAAACATACTAACACTTATGACAGTAATATCCTGTGCAGTGACCACAACCAGCAAAATGTGCTTGGCTCATTATCAATTTTCTCCCTCTCTTTCAATTGCTCCCATCCCCCTTTAAACTGTCTACTTTATATCTAGGTCATCTCTGCTTTTCCTAAACGTGTAGTTAATTCTCAATAACATTGTGGCTAGAAGTCAGGAAATGAAAGTCTGTGGTCTCTTAGCTCATGGTAATCCTGTGTTCCCTTCAGGGCCTGAAGTCCCAGTCCAGGCTGAAAATGAACATAGTTCGGTGTCCTCCAGTCACCATGGTTCTGATCCGCAGGCCTGACCTCAGGTACCAGCTGGGCTTCAGTGTACAGAATGGAATAGTAAGTATCAGGACAAGTACAAGGAACTTTAGATTTGGTCTTTTGTTTGGTGCTTTGTTAGTCTCAGTGTTTTACCTCATTGCAAATAGTTGTGGTGTTCTTGTAAATAGGCTGTCCTTTAAAAACACAGTGAATGTAAATCTGAACATAAAGTTTAGTATCAAACAATCTCATAATAGGTCAATATAAAAAATCAGAGAAGAGTTTGTGCCTTTTTTTTTTTTTTTTTTACAGATTTGCAGCCTGATGAGGGGGGGCATCGCTGAGAGAGGTGGGGTCCGGGTCGGTCACCGCATCATTGAGATCAACAGTCAGAGCGTGGTGGCCACGCCTCACGAGAAGATCGTTCACATCCTGTCCAACGCTGTGGGAGAGGTAGGAAGATGCCTGCAACAGTAGAGTGTTTGGTGAATGGTCTTTCGCTAGTATGTTGTCTGTATGCAGTTTAATTGTAATGAAACTCAAGGTTAATATGCAACATACTTTGCCCCAGTATTCGGTGCATGGCCTTCCGGTTTGTGGTCTGTATAGAGTTTAATAGTAGTGAAACTCGAGGCTGTTGTGCACGAAAACATTGCCTTAGTAAAATGTTAGGTGCATAGACTTTCAATTTATTTTTCTGTGTAGAATTTAATAATAGTGATACTCAAGGAAGTAAAACATATTCAGTATAAGTTATATCACTCATTTATGTGTGTATGGATTTTAATTGAAATCAAACTCAAGGTCGATGCAAGCAAACATTGCCCACCACCCCAAGTTTGAGTCTAACAGAATACAAGATTGCACTGCTATCAGTCTTTGTAGTATTGCCAACTCACCTGAGTATATGCTGATGACATTGTTGCTCATACAGTGTTTTTTCCATGTGCCCTAGATCCACATGAAGACCATGCCAGCGGCCATGTACCGTCTGCTGACAGCCCAAGAACAACCTGTCTACATCTGACAGAGCTGCAGCTGGATTCCAGGGATTCACTCTACTCACATTAGTTCACAACACATTTTATTAATACATCACACGTGTATTTATTTTTCATTTAGGTTATTTATATCGTAGTATTTGATATCACACAAGTATTTTGATTATTGTCACTGCAGCACTGACTTGCCTTAATCTGTATCTGTCATAACGATGTAGGGTTATGACAGCAGTATCTCTGAAATAACAAGACAGATTAATTCACTAGGCAGAGAATACATGTGTTTAATCAATAACCAAAGATAACTTTGAATTTCATGTGCATATTAAGATGGCAAATAGTACGTAAAATAATATCTTTGGCTTTTTTTTCCTCAGTCCTATGAATGTACTTTAATGATAATGGACCTAAAAAAAGTGTGTCTTTTGGAGCATGGCTACCCAGAACCTGAGCTTACATTATGATTATACCAACATGGCCGGTTAGAGATGCATGGAATGACGAGAACACCTGCTGTAAAACTAAAGCCACTAGTGTCCTACATTGGTTAGTCTGCAGGGATAAGACCATGCATTTATTTAAAATGAATAATTAATGGGATAGTTGCCATTCTAATTTAACAATAAACAAAAGGGCATTATTTCACAAAGACTTTTCTATGTTAGCATTTTCTGAGTGTATTGTCCAGTATTCCTCATGTATGTATACGGTAAATCAAAATGCAAAACATTTATTTTCCGAAGTGTCGCAAATGCATGAAAATCAACAACAGAAATATTTAATGTAATGGGCCCTGTGAAAATAAACATTCAGAACAAATTTTGATGGAGACTAAATTGGAATTATAGTATTGCATATCCTCGTGATTCATGATGTAGACATAAGTAAATACAAATTATTAAAGTGATTTATTTTTAATTTATTTGAGAAAGAGAAAACCTCCTGAATCACACTAAAAGCAGATTCTGGAAGTTAGAAGATACAAAACAAATGTATAAGCAGTCTAAGCAAAGAAAACATAAATGAATCATCAGAGTCCTGTCGGACTCTTGGTGGTAAAAATAAGGTACCGTAATAAGTATACACTTTATACCATAAAAAACTTTGATTGTCTTAGGTTGTGTGCAGCTTAACTAGCATTATCCATTACTTGCTTGTTTGTTCTTTACATTATTGGAAAAAATTTCATTTTCAAAGCTAAAGGCACTTCATATGTGCTGACTACAGAACATGTGACAGTAACACTTAATGTGACACTGGATAAAATACAGTTTTTTCACCATTATCAGCACTAGCAGACAATAAAGAGGACGTTTACACTCAGGGCAGCCTTGCGAGCTGGCTTTAAAAGTAACAAAATGTGTAATAAGAGGACTAATGATACACACTGAAATATCGTGCCGATAAAAAAAAAGGAATGGTAGTTTGATTTAGGGACCAAATAGTCCCGGAATGATCACTGTCAGGACTAATGACAAACAAGCACCTCGGGATTAGGTTGCGAGTTTCGAATAAACATGGTCAATAAAAAAAGATTCATGTGACAACACATTGAACCTCAGCCCTGTGAAGTTGTTTCCTGGAAAAGGTATGGACGTCCTGCTTCTAGGTGGGGCTAAAGAACAGGAACAGACTTTCCAAGGAAGACATTTGGACACAGGGGGAACCCCCTGCCTTATAACAGTTTTTGGCTTGTTGGCTGGGCCTACAGTTCAGTGTCATTGTATTTCTGGGGTTTGCTGTAGTATCCTCGTCTGGTCTGTTCAGCCAGCTGCCGGCGGTACTCTTCCTCATCATCATCATTGCGGTATTGTCCCCTACTCTCTGAGAAGGGCTGCCTGGAGGACGGAGCCTGTGGCTCGGGTTTCGAGCTGGAGCTAAACACAGACACACACACCGCAGGGGAGCACAGGGCATTTATGAAACCAATAGCTTATTGTTGGACCATTACCTGCCTATCACAAGTAATTTAACAGAAAATATGTCATCACACTTACTGTAAATAACAAAACGATCATCTAGAGCAGTTTTACAGACAGAAAATCATGAGTTGATTCTATATTCAATATTCTACATGCTAAAAAACATAAGCTTACCCAATGGGCTGAGGACGGTTCTGGTTAGGCTTGGGTGCTTTTATAGGGACTGCATAGATGTCCGGATGCTTCTGGGCTATTTCCAGCTGTACAGAGAGAGACAGAAAGGAGGAAACGGTTAGGTCAAAACGCAGGCATTTTAGCAACAGGTAACATTTTTGAAACGGCCCACCATGGAGCTTTAAGGTGTCAATATTGTCAACGGAATGTTGCAAATTATTATTAAACAAAATCATGATATCATGTGGCAAAAAGCCAGCAGACAAGACAACTTCTGTGGGCAGCAGGATCATTCTGAAAAGGGGCAGCTAAAGGAGGCGACCTAAAATAAACTCCTTATTAAATCTGCATCATGACACCATGCCAGCAGAACCAACATGTGCCGATTGATTGACCTGGTATTAAGAGTTAGCAAACAACCCCGGCCCCAACGCTGCAAACTGACCCGTGCATGCTCTGCCTCCTGCAGCTCCAGCATCCTCTGGGCTCTGGCCAAGTGGTCCATCTGCTCAAAGGCCTTGACTTTGCCCATGAAGGAGCGGCCAGCCGGGTCCTCACCCTGCCCCTGGTCCTTCTCCTCAGATGGGTTGGGCAGCCGGCTTCCAAACGAGGGCTTGACGGCCACGGGGGGTGGGGGCGGCCTCCCCCCACCCCCGGCCGCATCACTGCTGATGGTGCTGCTGGAGGGGGAGTCGTAGCTCCTTGGCGGGTCGGTGCTGCGAGACTGGGCCCTCACCTGCCAGGAGGAGGAGAATAAGGTGGTTTACTTAAAAGTGAAGATTTTTCTTCTGTAAGACTGACTCTAAGTAAACAAGTTTGCCATTTGGAGGAGAATTACCTCTTGGAAAACCATGGGTGACGCATTGTGATATACAAACAAAAAGTTGATTAAGTCGATGTTTAAGCCTGGATCTTGGGGTGAAGAGGGGAGGACGTGTTTATGTAGAGGGAATCTCATGACGTGTTAAGGAGTAGGTGATCAGGAAGTTCAGCAGGAGGGGAGTCTCACCTTAGGGGGTTCGGGGATGAAGGAGGGGGGTGGGCTGGGATCTTGGAGCACTTCTCTACTCCCAGAGCGCTTCATGCGAGCCCGGGGCTCAGGGAAAGGTTTCTACAAGGGTGGGATGGATGGACAGGAAGGAAAACACGCAATGAATGATGTCACACACTACAGGGTACACTACCACAGACATGGAACTGTGCTAGATATGAGTTTAATGAGTGGGGAAACAAGAACCGTGGTTTGATACAGTGAAGGATGAGAGGGGTGATGGGCCGTTGCTATGCCTACCTCCTCTGGCAGGACGGGCTCCGAGGAGCGGCTGATGGCTGACACCTGGGGCTCGTCCAGCGCTTCGTCCAGCTCGTTGTCGGTGTAAGCCCCGCCCTCGTCGGCCGTGTCCTCGTAGTCGCTGGTCAGGTGGCTGTCCATGCTGAGGTAATCGGCGCTCATCGCCGACAAGTAGGACAGGTGGTCGTCTTGGAGATCCAGGTCTTCCTCTGGGCCATCCAACTGAGAAAACGCAAAGAGCGAGAATGTGGCAAAAGGAAAAAGAGGGGTGAGAGAGAAGGGGTGATAAAAAGATAGTGGAGTGGAGGCCTTTACATTGGACAGTGAATTGAAGGTTCATTTCACACATAGGTGTCTTACCTTGCCCTCACAGACCCACACAGCTCGTTCCTGCTGTTCTCTGATTGAGTCCTTGAGACTGCCGTACCAGGCGTCATTGGCAGAGTTCAGGTCAATGGTCGCTAGTGGGTTTTAAAAAAACAACAAAATAGTATAGTTCCGAAGAAAAACACGGAGCCTGGCAATTATAACAATATGTGGTGTTTTGAAATACATATACAGCAGAGCCTAATTCACTTTAGTATTGAAGTTTTTTTTTTTTACTGAATAAATATATAGAACATAAAAGTGGTGACAACTGCCCTGACTTCATCATGTAAGCTTTTGGATTATTGTATTAATATCTTCTACAACCTTTTCAGATTTGTTTAGTTTTCAAATCTTTAACTTAAGGCACTGTCTTGCCCTATTGGCTATATAAAACAACATTGCTAGTGCTCATAACCTTTGCATTTGCTATTTTTTCCTGGGGTATTACTCTACATGCCTAAGGAGCACAAATGATAAGTGCTTACAGGTGAAGAGGTGTCCGTAGGTCTTTCTCAGCTTGACAGCCTGCTCGTAGAGTTTGCGGGCGCTGCGGTTGGAGCCGGGCATCAGGCGGTTCCTCATGGTCTTCACCCCCTGCTTGCTGTCCGGACTGAGCAGAACCACGATGGGGTACCACTGGGTGTAGTTCAGCGTGTCCACCGCCTTGGGAGTCACGTCCAGCAGGGCGTGGAGGTTCTGGGAGACGAGATACGAGACGTGGTGGTGAGTGACAGAGCAAACACAAATCATAGCGAAAGAATGAGGAAGTCAATTCAAGTCAAGTGAAATGCATTTGTATAGCACATTTAAATTGTAGTTAATTCAAAGTGCTTTACATAAGGCAAGCAGGCACATACAAAAGAAGAGCAGTCCAGTAGTGAGAATAATAATACAAGCAGATATTGACTGGAATGATAGAATCCTATTTGATAGAATTCAGATTAGGTCTAATGTGATGGTGAATTCCACCAGTGTTTCAGTACCTGATCGATGATCTGTCGAATGGTGTTGAGTCGAACCACACCCGAAGACTTCTCACTTCCTGCATCCTTGGGCTCTGTTTCTAGTTGGCAGAACGAATATCACCATTACATTCATGTTAAATAAAGAACATGGTGTAATATTTGCAGTTCTCATCATACGAGAAGGAAGAGGAGCAATATTTACTGGCTATGACAAACTCTTCAGGCAGCTCGGTGGCAAGTTTATCATTGGCAGCATCAGCAATGGGTCCAAAGAGAACAACAGGCCTCCTGAAGCCAGCTGATGGAACAAAAATAACATTATAAGAAAAGGCGCATAAATAAATATATATCAGTTAATACATTTATGAATATATGAATTGTGTTTTTGTAAAATCTGTTAATCAGTACAATGGGTTGCTGCAGTATGTGTTGAGTGTCATTTCTGGCGCACCTTCCCGTAAGACCACCCTCTCGTACGCGGGGAAGCGAGTGGCGACTGGTGCAGAACTCAGATCCTCTCGGCTCTTACGTAGGTCCTTCTTCTTGGCAGCCCTTTGACCTCTTAACCTCCAGAAGTCTCCTCTGTCATTGCCGGCGCTTTTCTGGGCATTCTGGACATTGGACATTTGTTCGGCTCTGTGGGAGGAAATGAAAACAACATAAGGACAATTTTATGACTAAAAGTTACAATAAGAAGGACACAGCCAAAAAGAACAAAAAACACAGATGTTCCAAAAATATGAACAAAAGGCAATGCATTTGCCAAAAACTATAACAATTATGGATGTTTTTTTTGTAGAACCAAGAACTACGACGCACCTGCTCTTGTTAGGGATGACACCTTTCTCCAGCAGCTGGTTGTCTTTATCATTGCGGATGGCCAGCCAGTTTCCCAGCTTGCCGTCAAACAGGGTGTCAGTCACTTTGAAGATCTCCCCCCGGGAGAAAGGCAGGCTCTGGGGAGTTTCTTTTTCATACTCAAAGTGGGTCCTGATGTAGAAAGAGTCCCCTCGCCCTGACGCCAGGATGTCTTTGTACACTGTGAGACAGATTATTTATATTGCTGGGCATCTGGAATACTTTAATAATAAAAACGGATATCAGGCTACTTAAAAAAACACCTTCTGAGATGAGACAATACATTTCCTTTATCAGTGTATATAGGTTACCATTTACTAAAGCTTTTATGATTTACACAGACCTTCAGGTTTGCTCTGAGCCAGAATGGTGACATCCTCTCCTTTTGGAATCTCCAGCAAGTAGAGGACAGCATCCTCACGTACCATGCCCCTAAAGTCCACGTTATTTACCTGGGTAGTGCAAAAAGTATTGAACAAGTATTGAACATAACAGCAAAAAGCAGGGAACACAAACTTAAATTTAAATTCTATAACAAAGGAAACACAAACACGTAAATTAAATTGAATGTACATTATTCAAATTACTCAAAACTATATCTTAATAAACCAAACATTTTCTAACATTAATAAAAGGTACAACAATCTGCCTAATAATAACAATAATAACAACAACACTAATAATGCCTTCTAAAATGGCATGAAGATACGACTCCAGTAGAACATGAACGTAATCTACTACCTTCATGATTTGATCCCCTGTTTGAAGGCCCTCCTGATCTGCGGCGCTGTCCTCCTGAACTCCTGCGATGAAGATTCCCACATCATTCCCTCCTGCCAGCCTCATCCCCACACTGTCACCTTTCTTGAAGCGCACCATCATTGTGTTGGGACTACACACGCAGGCACACACACACGCACGCACGTACACACACACACACACACACACACACATGCGCGCGCGCGCGCGCACACACACACACACACACACAACACAGTGCATATTAAATACTATTAAGTCTAGGAGGCATATAGATTTAGAAAATAAATAAATATAAAATGGCAAAAGACAATTCTATCACATTAATTATAAATGTGTTTCAACTTACCCATATATATCCTGATCTTCTATGCTAGGTTTCAGAGGTACCTTAGGGGGAGCATGGGATCTAGGAGCGACTGTGACAGCTGGAGAAGCAAAAACAGAAGCGGAGTCGAGAGAAGAACATTGCAGGTGCGATTAGGCACACACTGATGCTTCTGACGTTTTTTTTTTTTATTTGTATCGATTATGATCCATTTACATACGTTGTTTAACAGACGTGAGGAGACGGCAGTGCAGTACCAGTACCTGGGGGAGTTTCTGAGCGGGGCTCCTCTCTTTGTGCTGGTGGAGGGGGCGTAGCCACCCTGTCAGGTGCTCTAAATGGTGTTGGCATTGCACCCATTTTAGCCAATCTGCTTGGAGGATCATCCCTTATATTGTAATAAAAAAGCAATTCAATTACATCATCATTCACTTTGGGATTGTTCTGTTATGAGTTTTGCAAGTTTTACGAACTCATAAGGGACCTACATAAATATTGCATTTATATGATCAAAGCAATTCATTCAAGATTGTTTTAATGCACAATTAGTTTAATGCAAAGAGATTGTCTGTTTACCTGGGCTTATCTCGGAGTCTCTCATTGGACGAGTGAGATGACAGGTCAGAGTGATGGCTCCGCCTATCCTCCTGTGGCGAGTAGGAGCGGTAGGACTCAATCTCAGAGATGTCTGAACAAAACACATGACATGAACATGTTAGTGCTCATATCAATATCAATGCTGCATCACAAAAACAACATGCATGAAAAGAAAAAAACAGGCAAGAGAGGCTGGTGACCCAATGCCATTTCCAATCAAACTGGTTTTAATTGTGAAAGAGGTAAAGCTGAGCTGGCAGGTAGGGACAATCCGCTCTGACACAGGCAATCCCCATTGTTCTCTACGTCCCTGCCACTGTGTGAGCCTTACTTAGCACCAGGCATTGGCAACAGTGTGGAGACTGAGGACCATAACATAATGAAATTCTGTCATATCTAATAGCTGGATTATGATGGTGGATTAGATTCCTCTGGGGGGGGGGGGGGGGGGGGGGGGGGGGGGGGGGGGGGGGGGGGGGGGGGGGGGGGGGGGGGGGGGGGGGGGGGGGGGGGGGGGGGGGGGGGG